>VNJU01010416.1:0-12700 GCA_008042675.1 Drosophila seguyi | reverse complement strand
CAGGGGATGACGCTTGAAGTCTCGGAGAAGGAGGAGGAGGGTGAGGACGGTTATAGTCAACAGTCCCGAGCTGATCCAGGTACCCATGACATTGAGCAGCTCAACATCCATAAGAACAAAATCACGTCGGCGGAACTCCTGATCGCCATGGAGCAAGGGTCCGTCGACATAGCTTTGGTACAGGAGCCGTGGATTGCCTCGAGCAATTCCATTGCCGGACTAAAGTCCTCATCACACCATGTGTTTTACTCACCAACAAGAAGCAGAAATATGACCGGCGTACTCGTACGAAAAGGTCTCCACGCTAACCTTATGTCTCATTACAGCATGGATGACCTGACTGTTGTGATGCTTGAAATCAAAAGGAAGCGCCTCCTGGTAGCTTCCTGCTATATGGCTCACGACAGAGCAGCCCCTCCGGCAGAACTTAGGAGCATGGTAAAAGCCAAACCGAACGAGGGCGCAGACGCCAACGCACAGCACTGCGTCTGGGGAAGCCCCGATATAAACGACAGAGGTGAGTCACTCTTAAACTTATTACTATCTACTAACCTTTGAATTGCAAACGTGGATATCTTCGTAGGTCCCACCTCCTCGAACGTGCTAAGGGGACGATGTACTATGGTATCAGAATGGAGAGTCTATCAAGGACCATCCTTATGAATTCGATCATCCTCCCAAGCCAACCGTCTTTAGGAACCCCCGGAACACTAACTGGCGTAAGCTTAAAAGGACGATCACGACACGACTCACGACCGGTCCGGGCATAGTAAAATAGAAAAGTCCCTAGAGACCTTCTCCAAGGAGTTACTAGATGCGCAAGGCGCGGCATGACCAACATCTAGAGCCAGAAAGAGGACCAAGCTACTCTGGTGGAACAGGAATCTCTCGCTTCTACGCAATAACCGCAGACAATTTTTCAAATTTGCCAAAGAGGCGAAAAATGATATTGTTAATGGGGAATACAAGATCCTACTAAGAGATTACAAGAAGGAATTTCGCAGGGCGCAAAAAAGCTCGTGGAGAAAATTCTGATCCAATATCGAGACGGCCCCAGAAACGGCTAGACAGAGTCAGCTCAAGAGCGACGATGGAAAGTGGACTGAAGGCAGCGAAGAGGCCTTAACAGCACTAATGCAAGCGCACTTCCCAGGATGCACTGAGGTGTCCGATGCCAACAAGCATCAGGAACTCGCAACTGGAGAAGAGCCTCTCCCAACAAATTTAATATCCCCTAGAAGAATTCAATGGGCTATAGATTCCTTTGACGGAATAAAAGCACCAGGACTGGATGGAATATTCCCAACCATGCTACAGGTGACCAACAAAGTCATCACCCCATGGCTTTACGCTATTTACACAGCCTGCTTAAGCACGGGCCAATGGAGGACCTCAAGGATTGTCTTTCTGCCAACAGCGGGGAAGTGCAGTCACGTGAGCCCCAAGGACTACAGGCCGATAAGCCTCAGCTCCTTTATACTTAAGACGCTAGAAAAGCTGCTGGACATATACATCAGGAACGATGTGGGAAGACTAATGTCAACCAACCAGCACGCTTACACAAAAGGGAAATCAGTGGAAACGGTACTACACTCACTAGTAGCCACCATTGCGAAAGCCCTGTACAACAAAGAATATGCTCTCGGAGTGTTTGTGGACATTACCGGAGCATTTAACAACGTTACCACATACGCTATAATAGACCGCCTAGAAGCGGCCAATACGCCCCCCGCCATCAGCATGTGGATAAGAAACAGCAAGCTGGCATGGAAGCCTAATGTACTAGAGAGGGTAAAGAAGGCCACCATAGCGCTATATACATCCAAGAAGATGCTGAGCAGCACATGGGGCCTCTCACCCGCTCAAATGCACTGCATTTACATCTCGGTGGTGCGTCCAACTCTGCTTTATGGAGGCTTAGTGTGGTGGCAAGCCATGGAAAAGAAAAAAAGCTTATGGAGAGAACTCAGCGGCAGGCACTGCTCTGCATAACAGGGGCGCTGGGATCAACCCCCACAAAAGCACTCGAAACCATAATTGGAATCGATCCGCTAGATATCCATGCGCAACTGACTGCAGCAAAGGCAGCATAACGCCTGGTTGCATCAGGGAATATGTATCTGCAAGGATTCGGACATAGTTTAATTGGTCGCGACATGAGCATTATATCTGACTACATGATAACCAGAACGTGCCCGGATGTAAAAACTACATCATACATGGGACCTGACGATTGGAAAACAGGTCAGAACCATGCTCAACACCTCAATATATACACCGACGGCCCGTACAGTATATACTGTACAGACCCTGAAATGAGGCTGTCGTAAAAGCTACCAAGCCAATGCAGAATTTTCCAGGCGGAAGTATTCGCCATAGGGAAAGCGGGAGAGCTTGCGCAGAAGCGGTTAATTTGTACGTAGACAGTCAGGCGGCGATAAGATCCATGCAATCGTCAGCGGTCAGTTCCAAAAGTGTACTGGCAAGCAAGGAGGCACTTGATATCCTTAGCACGACCATGTCAGTGCGGATCTACTGGGTTCCCAGCCACCAGGGCATCGATGGTAACGAGACGGCAGATGAACTTGCAAAGGAAGGCGTCGGACTGCCGAACGAAAGAACAGAAAAAGTTCCTGTCTCCCTTAGAACGCTCCAAAGCGAACTAGAGAGGCGGGCCGACCAACGAGCTGCACGCAGATGGAAGAGAACTTCCACAACCTGTAAAACAGCAAAAGTCATGTGCAAAAAGCGCAACGAAAAGCTTGGTCACTACGTTCTGCATCTTCCAAGGAAAGACTGCAGACTGTTAGTGGGAATTCTCACAGGTCAGTGCCTATCTGCGGCACATGCAGTCAAGCTGGGCATTACCGACAACGCCATACGCCGGACATGTGATGAATCTGAGGCAACAGAAACCTTGAAGCATCTCATTTGCAAATGTCCGGCCCTAACAAGGGCAAGAATGAAGTACCTGGGCGCTGCGGTTCTGGCATCGCTAGAAGATGCCTCCAAGAAGAAGCCAGGCAACTACTTGCCTTCGCGAAAAACACCTAAATGATTTCGAATGCCGTGAAAACAATTTATAGGTCCACTCAAAAAATCCGCGGACAGCTATGGGCCATACTGGCCTAAGCGTAGCCCCCGCGAGGCCCATTCGGTTTAACCTAACCTAACCTAATACATTTTCATGCAATCTCGCTCTTTTATATAAATACGTATGTGCCAAGATTTCTAAGCGAGGTGCAATATTCCAGCAAAAGACAATGAACATTAAATTTATCTCCAACTCCAGCTTTCAATTTTTGCAGAAATACCTCTGATTTCCTTTGGGTAAGTTAAGCTGCCACTTTCCTTTTTCGGTGAAGATCCCTCGGTGATGGCAGCAATTAAACGCAGGAACCAGGGAACCGACATGGTTATGTTTAATAATTTGTCTAAACACACACTAAGCGAGTCGCGGGCAACAGTTATTTCTTTTATTTTTAAAGGCACAACAAAAAAAATATTTTTTCTCTTGCACTTTTAAATTTTTATTTCTGTATATATATATATGTATGTATGTGTCACTGTCACGTTTAATTTGTTGCCGATTTAAAATTTTTTAATTATTCGTATCCACCATGAATTTTTTAATTAGTTTATTAAAAATAAAAACCGAAGACTTCGGCGGCACAATAATTTATTAACTCGGCGGGAGACGAAAAAAAAGACGTGTGCGCTTGATTTCAATTTTACGACATAGCTTATATTTCCATTGATCGTACTTAGGCCTAGCTTAACAGAGGTTGGCGAAGGCGGGGCGAGTGCGCAAAGAGCGAGAGAGAGCTTTATGAAGCTCCCGCCTTCGCCCTAAACTAACTTACACTAGACTTCAAATTTTTTCATCTTAAAATTAACAAAGACGAACAAACATTAGGCATTCAGCCAACAGTGAGATCTAACACCTCTTCTCAACCCTGAAAACCTTTCGTACTGAGAAATATGAAGATTGGTGTGTTACCCTTGTTACATATTGTAACGTTACGAGAAATAATGTTATCAAAAATAGACTCTCTCATTCGTTTCCGAGCTTCCCCAAAGCATGTGCTGCGCGTTCGCGTCGCATTTCAACACCAGGGTCGTCTTTGTGCCATCGGCCCATTGCATCAGCTTGACGACAGGCTCAGGCGGGGCCGGAGCGTCGTTTGCCATGTATGCAGAGGCGATAATTACTCCGTTCCCATTCGCTGCCACGAATCTAGCTACTGCTAGATCTGGTGTGCCGAGATTAATACAGAGAAGAGCGTTAAGATGATTCTTAATTACTATGCATGCTCACGACCTATCCACCGAGTTGGAGCACAGTATTGGTTATCCTGGGACTCTTAGGTCAGCGACTTGCTCGTCCTTGGTCCAAGGCTCTTCTATCAGTCCGGTGTCGTTATTCTTCTCACTGAGCCTTCTTACTCTCAGACTTTAGGATGGTCCAGTTCTTTGTATGGACCTCCGGGTTCTGAGCCCTCAGACAGGCGATCACCCTTGCATGGTCAGTCTGCCCCTTCGGTAGGCTTCGCTTAGCTTATCCACACACTCCGCCAGGAAGGTTCTCGAAAACTCATCGTCGCATCTGATAACCCGGTGCCCCCTAACCACGTCTGAGGAGTCAAAGAAGGAGACGGGGCCGGTCGGCACGGCAACCATCCTGTCGGTTACCATGTCTGCCAACTTGGCCTCCGACAGCAGACGAAGGTCGTCGTGGAGTTTGTACCAGAGCCATAGCTGTAGATTGTCCCTGGCCACCTCACTAAACTCCTTCGCCTTTTGACGAAGGCTGTCGGCCTTGGCTTGCCCTGTGGGTCCTTCGCCCTCTTAGGTGCGCTCACGCTCACTTCTTGCGAGCGATTGCGTTTTGCCTGAGAGGGCTGAAGCGCCGCCGGGTTTGCCTTCCGATATGCCTCGTATTCCGCGATCTAAGCAAGGAATTGGGCCTGATTTCAGCATCACGAAAATCTGTTTTGCCTCAGCCTCATTTTTGGCAATCTTGCCGAGTATGGAGCGGGGCCTATTGACCCTCACTCTTCTTGGTGTGTGAGCCGTGCAATGTTCTTTACTTCTGTGGTGCCAAGCTGAGTCCCACATTTGTATTTGGATTGGGCAGTGCTACTTGCACTCCCCTCGGGTCGCGACGGAGCCGGAATGTCCTTACTGGACATGAAGGCACAGCGTGAAGCCGCTGCAAGCGCATCGGGCCAGAGGTTCGGGGCTTTGAAGAGGTCGACCGCGGCTTCGCCTCAAAGCCGCGGCAAGGCATTTTACGACCCAGGGTTGCCCTGAGAAGGCTCCGTTCAGACAGCTGGATTTACCCCTCTTTACCCCTGCGAACCAAAAGTCAGGGCACGGGTCGCTTCACATCCCTGACTTCAATTGGTCAACATCCCCGATCGAACTCGACCGAGGACCGCTCTCACTTGGAGAGTATAGTCTCACTACCGATGGTGCACACAGTTACGGCAGATGACACGGTCATCCGTTGATCCCCCTGTGTACCCTATCGGCTGACGCCCAAGAGTGAAGTTATATAGCAGGATCTTGTAATATTGACACAAAGGGGATTGGGCGTTTATAATCTAGTGAAGGCTTCTGGCTTTCAGTTTCATGTGTAGTTTCTTGCATTTGATGTGTCTACACTATCTTAGACGTATGTCCAGGTGGATGCCGAGATACTTCATTCATTGACCTTGCGGATGTCGTTTATTTTAAATGCACCATTCAGATAGCCACTTCTCGACTAGCATGAGGTGGTTGACGATTTGGGTTGTTGCACGGACTGGGCGTCTGGAGCGGTTTTGGATCGCACTGTCGTCAGCGAAGGTGAATGATGTTAGTCTGTCACTCGTGTAAATATCCGCGGTGTAAAGGACGAATAGAGTTGGCCCAATTGCACTGCCTTGTGGGATTCCCGCTTCGATAGTGTAATTGTCGGAAATTGTAGTGTTGCACCTTACTGCGAAGGATCTATTGTAGAGGTACGATTCCAGAAGTTTATGAGTGTACCCAGGCAGGTGTGTTTTAATTTTATGCATAAGACCTTTAAGTCAGACGCTGTCGAATGGTTGAGATACATCGAGGAGTATCGTGCTGCAATATTCCATATGCTCGGAGGCTGTTTGAATCTCAGATGTTATTCTGTTAACTTGCTCGATAGTTCCGTTTTTTTTCTCTGAAGCCAAACTGATGCGCTGGGGTAATATAGTGAGCTCCCATATATGGTATAATTCGCATTAGAAGCAACTTTTCGAATAATTTGAAAGACATGATAGCAAGCTCATTGGTCTGTAAGATGATGGGATTGTGTGCTTTTTTCCAGGCTTCGGTGTCATTATAATAATAGATTTTTCCATTTACTTGGGTAATAGCCGAGACTTATGATTCCATTGAAGAGTTTACAGATGACCTCAATAGGACAGTGCGGAAGTTCCATTATCATTTTTGTAGTTATTTGTAGCTATTTACCGCCCGGAGCTTTTTTTGGTTTTAGCTCCCAAATGCCTTTTGTGATTCGTACGACCGAAATGGTGTTGGCGTAGATTCAGTTTCGGAGTCGATTTGCGGAAAGACAAAATTATTTGCAGAGGGATTCGGCTGAAAGACCCCTAAGATGTAAGGCAAAAGTTTCGGCTCTGTCTCTGTCGCTACGGGCCCAGCAACCAAAAAAATTTCTTATCGGGGTGACGGTTTCAATCGGAGAGCTTAGGGTTGGGTGAGCCCTCCACAAGGGATACTTTGTACTAGTTGGCGAGAGTTTTTTAATATATTTTAGTTGTGCATTTTCAGCATCTTGCTTCAGAGCCCGGTTTAATTTGCGGATGGCTTCGGTAAGGCGTTGCTTTGAGCATGGTGATCTGCTGGTTTGCCACGCCCGACGCAGACGCCTCTTTTCCAGAACCAGCTGTTTATTTTGGCTGGCTTTCAGCTTTTTAATTTCCACATCCTTCCGTTTTGATGATGAGAACCTGGCTGCTGCGACGAGTACCTCTTCAAGAGCGGCGGTAGAGCACTCGATGTCCGCTTCGATATTAAGTTGAGGAGTTAGTTCAATGTGGGAACTCACATACCTTCTGTATTTCATCCAGTTAGTGTTGTGCGACGTCAGCCTTTAGTGGTGGTCCGAAATATCTGCTTTGCAGAAGGGTTATCAACAAAGGCGAGTGGTCAGAGTAAGAGATCCGGTAGCGCCATGGCGCCTATTAGATCGCGTGGGATATTTGTTTTCACCGCGAAATCGATTAGATCTGGGATCTTTATGGTGTTTGATGCGTGATCTAATTAAGAAACCGGTTTTGCGGTAGAAGGTATACCCTCTTATATGGAAGTTATATCTCCATGTGAAGTGCGTTTCAACTAGCAGCATGGCGTCGATGTGATTAACATTTTGGAACTAAGTTATTTATAGTTTATGCCGTGAAATGCCGTTGGCATTCCACGTGAATATACGTAGTTTCGACATTAATTATTTGAACTGTTGTGCTACAAGCAATTGAATCACAATATTCTGGTTCTGAACAAGGGTTTGCATAGTTGTTTTCATGAATGTAATGCGTTCCATCATACTTTGTTGCATAGTAAACATCATTGTTTCCAACATCATTGGTGTCGGTTGAGCGTTTTCTGAGTGTGGCTGGAGTGGGATTTCCATACCTGTTCGTAGAGCTTGGGCATTGCCCTTAGTGATGTTTAGCGGACCGAAAAATGATCTGGCTGCCTTGGCGAAAAAAACGTCTGGCATACTTTTTGAGTTATAATACGCCTTTTGCGTATTTTGTTGACTCGTAGCTGTCGCTCGTCGCATGCGACTCTTCAGCTCCTTGTGGACCGCACAGCCTCTGTGGTTCTCCGAATGGCTACCTCCACAGTTTCCACATTTTTTTTTAAGGTCTTCTTTGTTTATAGGTCAGTTCACGAAGTTGTGGAAGTCTCCGCAGACTACGCAGACTGTCCGAAGTGTGCAGTATGTCTTGGTGTGTCCATACTCCTGACAGTCTGTGCATTGTACAGGGCCGTTTCGTTTGTAAGGTTCTAAGTTGATCCTTCGATGCAGTAGGAGCTGAAACTTGTAGATCGGGTGCACTTCGTTTTTTTAAGGCTTTGCTGTCTGGTTCGAAGAAGTTCTTTTTTGACTCCTCTCTTAGGAAGCTCGGAAGTATTTTTCGGATTTAGTTTGAACTTTGGTTTCATGTATGTTTCCTTTAATAAGCGGAAAAACATGAAAATTTTCATCCCCGACCAGCGCTTTGGCGTCTTTCGGGTCTCCTGCCCCGGCACTGATTGCTTGATTTCCTCCTCTGCTAAGATGGAAAATCGGTTTTCGTTGACACTTCTAGTTTGTTCGGTGCTGTTGTTGATGCGGGTGATCTTTGGTTTACTTCCAACGTGTTTAGTGGACTAAGCTTACGCTTAATCTGGATGTACCGTTACATACCGGTCTGTATAGCCGGACCGCCTGTTGTTTTTGTTGCCATTGTATTTGCTCTGCGACCGTTGGAAACGAATTCGCAATATTGGTAGCTCATTTAGTTGTTGGTAGTGATTTTGCACTGCAGAAATAAAAGCACTGCAAGTTTGAGCTTCTCCCAACAAAACCGGCGGTGGTGGGCTTTGACATTCGTAGCTCCATGAAGTAGAAGTCTCAAGAGCAAGTGCTTGCTTTTTTTAGACCAACGCTTGACAAAGGCAAAAACTCCTTTAGCTTCACCAACAGTTAAGCCAATGTGGTCGGTAAAGATTCAATTGTGCGAAAAAAGAACTCCAAGATCTGTGACTGAATGGATGCGTTCAAGATCACGCGTCCCAACAGAATAACTTGTACATAAACAATTTCTACGAATAAATGACATAAATTTACATTTAGAGTCGTTGAGGAACAACAAATTATTATAGCACCAGGACTGCGTATTATTTAAATAAAAGAGTCAGAATTTATTAGTGGTAAACATAGTTTTACGTCATCAGCGTACATCATGACGTGGGAATAGAGAAATACATTACCTAATGTTAATAACAATTACAAACTATTCGAAAATGAACCCTTAATGGTTACTCTGAGTTCGCTGCGATAAGTAAGTGGCGATCCAATTGGTCAACAAAACGAGGAAACCCAAGAGTTTATGTTTTTTTAGAAGCAGCAGCTGGTGGTTCATGGAATCAAAAGCTTTGCTGAAGTCTGTAATGATGACATCAGTTTGGGTGTTTTTTTTAAACGAGTTTTTATTGACAGCACAAAACTCGAGAAGGTTTGTAGATCGGTATTTCATAAAGCCATGCTGTGAGGGGGATATTATAGAGTGTCATTGGTGCTGAAGTTGAGCAGTTAATAGGAGTTCGAGAAGCTTAGGGATCGCAATTCCTCTGTAGTTTTCGACATTGGACTTACTAACCCTTTTGTGAAGGGGAATTATGAAAGATTCCTTCAAAAATTCAGGAAAAAATGAACACTTAACGAACTAGCACAATTTCTTAAATCACAACTAGGTACAAGATATGAACCAGAAGAGAAGAAAGTCTTGAGTGTTTTAAGATTCTGAAGAACATCATCTTCGCTGATTGTTGATAAAAAAAACCATATGAGTGCGGAAGAAAATCAAAAAGTCAAAGAGTCAAAACTGATACGTGAATACGTAGTCTGGAAAAATATTGCGGGATGGAAAAATGTGAGAATTTCGATTCGAATTAACAAACGCGTAAATTGCTTAGGATTTACCTGAAACTCTTGTCTACAACGACTTAGGTGGTTTTTATAACAATCAGAACTGTGGGTTAGAAAGTCGGAGCGAACTATTAAATATCTAGCACGATCGACTTGCAGCCCAGTTCTTCTGCATTTTTTAAAGAGTCTTGACTTAATATTTTTTAAATAAGACAGTCGACGAGAAAACCAGGGAGGCTTATGTAAAACGTCAGAAGAGGGAAACGATGAAACAAACATGTAAAATATATTTTATCTTTTATATTTATATATTTTTTATATATTTTATCTTTTATATTTATTTTCTGGAGCAGGTAAAGTTACGCTCCAAATGACGTTCTTTTATTAATTGAAATTATATTTCTTTACATATTTAATTCTTACCGAATAAGTCGCAGCTGCGCCGACAGCGAAGCCGGCAGCAGAGCGGTCAGCACATATGTATCTATATATGCATATAAGTAAGCGACGGCGAAGAGTCGCAGAGGTAGGGAGGAGGTATTACGTTCACGTAGTGACAATGTGGTCGCGCATGTGAGGTATGCAGACTCAGCACTTAGCAGGCCCATTGCTAGGGTCTTTGACTTGTTGAATAAGTGCATTAATATACTTGTATTTATGCATAACACTGAGTACAGTGTGCATTCGCTATGTAAACATACTACATCTCCCTCCTTTTGAAAAATAACGTAATATAATGCATTTTTTTCTAATTATCATATATATTTATTTCAATTTTTTTTGTATGATTTTTTTTTTTGTTTCAGTACAAAATTACTGTCTTCACTATTTTTTTTTGTTTATATTGATTTTAACCTATTCTTATGAATTTTTTGTTTTTTATTTTTCTTATAAAACGTTGATGACAAGAAGGTCTAATTAATCAGAAAGTCATCAACAAAAACGGTATGTAGGCTCTTCCGCTCTCAAACTCTCCCTCTTCCAAGCTCTTGCTCTCGCAAACTCTCGCTCTCTCAACAAACAAGCGTGGTGAGCGTTTTTTATTTGCGTTTTAACTTTAATGAAGTCAGGAGACAATATTTTTGAGCTGAAAAAAATTAAAGAAAAGTGCAATTTTGTTAACAAAGTCCATTATACCGCGGGTGTGTGTTGTACAGCAGTATATGCATATTTTTATAATAACCAAACTTTGGAATTCAGCATTTTATGCGGATTTATATTGCTCTTGTGGGTAAGATTTAATTTAGTATTTACTGTTAATTTTTTATAGATGCCATTGGTCAGGCTACGTCATCTGAGCAACCTACACGGATCCTTACAATAAATTTATTTTGTTAATTTAAATATAAGTTCCTTTTAATTTAAATTATTATTGTTACTAATATAAGATAAATAAATAAATAATACATTTTAAAAATCCTTGATGAATCCTCGATTAATCGTTGATTAATCGTTGATTAATTGTTGATGAGTTGTTGATGAATCGTTGATTAATTGCTGATGAATTCATCAACAATTTGTTGATGAATTTTTGGTATAAGTGTCGATGAGTTTTTGGTCTAAAGTGTTGATGAATAGGTGATTAATTGTTGATGAATTGTTGTTGATGAAAACAGCGGACATCCCATACAAAAATTCATCAATGTTTGTATGGGCTTGTCATCAACGTTTCATCAACATTTCATCATCAAAACTCCATATGTGTTGATGAAATGTTGATGAATCGTTGATGACAGGTACTGCAGGGTAGTTATGGGTTACCGATGGTGTAGTGTTAAAACAATACACATGCTTGTTTGCTTGCATCCTTGATTATGCAAAATTCTTTGCTAAAATCTGGATATTGTAACAGAGTTGGTTGCATTAGGTGGTTTTTTAGGTACTCGAATGCTTTTTGGCATTCAATTGACCATTCAAAAGGAACATTCTTTTTACATAATCTTGTTATGTGCCGTGAATAGTCGGCGAAATTTTTTATAAAACGTTGGTAATAATTGCAAAATGCAACAAATCTTCTAGCGCTGTCCGCATCGTGCGGGACTGGATAATAATGGATGACGTCATATTTCTTGTCATCTGGCGAAATTCTTTTATCTGTGCATTTGTGACCCAGAAAAGTCACTTCACGCATGAAAAATGAACATTTTTCGGGATGTAATTTTAAGTTATTTTTTCTGCAAAGTTTAAACACGTCAGTCAAATTGTTGATCATGTGTCTTTCTGAGCATCCAATAACTATTAAGTCATCCATGTAAAGGAACGCTTGGGAAGGTTCAAGACCTGAGAATGCTATAGTCATCATCCTCTGGAATGAATTTGGCGCTATTTTTAAACCGAAAGGTAATTGCGTAAAGCGATATGAGCCATTGCTCGTTGAAAACGACGTAATATCTCTCGAATTTTTATCAAGTTCAACTTGGTGAAAACCTGACATTAAATCAAGACAGGAAAAATATTTTGCTCTGCCAAGTTAATCTTCAATTCTTGGAAGAGGAAACTTATCAGCCAAAAGTTTTTTATTAATTTGACGATAGTCAATTACTAATCGCCATTTTTTGTCAACTGAGCCCGGAAGGGTTTTTTTCGGAACCAACAAGAGTGGACTATTATATTCTGATACGCATACGGATCCGTAATCAGTTTCCCTACTTGCTTCTGGATTTCTTCCAGATGGCTATGTGGACTTCTATAGTTTTTAATATACACTGGTTCTCTGTCTTTCAGCCTCAATTTTTGTTTATAAAAGTTGTCAGTTGTGATGGGCTCTGTTTCAAGACCAAACACATCACTGTACATGGTGCATAATTCCAGTAGTTCCTGCTTTAAACTGGGGTAGAAAATTCTTTCTTAGTTGAGCTAGGACAGTTTTTCCCCTATGGCTTGGAGGAGTTTGAACTATTTCATAGTTCCAAAGTGATTCATATTGCGAGTTATTTATATTAATCAATTGGTCGGTACTGGTTGTATTCATTAGACGGACAAATGCATTTGATGTTGTTGCAATTGTGTTTGCAACAT
>VNJU01010409.1:66430-86729 GCA_008042675.1 Drosophila seguyi | reverse complement strand
AACCCTCTTTCTGAGCTTTATCCACACATTTCATTCCAAAAACCATATATACCATATATATATACCATTTTCCCCTTGCTCCTTTTTTTTGCACAACTCACCTTTTGGAACGAGCGAGGCAGGCTCATGATTTATGGCCAACACTCGTCGAAGGCAAAAGGGAAGGGTATGTGTGGGGTATGGTGTGCCGTGAGGCAGGTGAGGGAGGTGTTATTTAGTGGGTGGTGTGCTGCTAGTAAGGTTACTTCGCCACACCGCCACCCAATGCCAAAGCCAAGGCACTAAACTTCAATTAGCCCCGGCGAGAGTCCATGACTTTTAATCAGCGTACTTTGCGCCACGCTCTCTCTCTCTCTCCCTTCCTCTTTCTCCCCCTCTCCCTCTCACACGCGATGGAAGCTTGCTACGGCATGAAAATGGAAATGAAAATGAAAATGAAAATGCGTGGAGCTGCAGAAAACACACAATAAATTAAACCAACAAGCAATTACTGGAAACAGCAACAAACACGAGCAGTTGGAAGGCGAAGCAATCAAAGACAGGAGCTAAGGGGATAGAGGGATTAGGCTATGGGAAATACCCTAGAAATTGTCACGATTGAATATAGGAAATATAAAATATAAATAGAAATAAATGAAAATAGTAAAAAAATATTTTGAAAAACTTGAGAAAGCCTTGAAGCTGGGAAAAGCCTGTAAAAGCCTTGATAAATATAAAAAAATATATATTTGTTTTAAGAAAGCCTGTAAAAGCCTTGATATATATAAATAAATATATATATAATTACAAATATACTTAAGAAAATTATAAATATATTCTTTCTACTCAAGTGGCAAAGTATTTTCTTGCAAAAAACTTTATTTGATAAATATTTTAGGTGAAAAGAAGTGGAAAGTGAATAGATTTTTGAACTGAAGTTTGTTAAAGAAAGTGATAAATATAAATAAATATATATTTAATTGCAAATATACTTAAAACAATTTTAAATATATTCTTTCTACTCAAGTGGCAAAGTATTTTCTCGCAAAAAACTTTATTTGAGAAATATTTTAGGTGAAAAAAAAGTGGAAAGTGAAAAGATTTTTCAACTGAAGTTTGTTTAAGAAAGTGATAAATATAAATAAATATATACTTAATTGCAAATATACCTAAGAAATTCTAAATATATTCCTTGTACTCAAGTGGCAATGTATTTTCTACAAAAAAAATTTATTTTACAAATATTTGGGGTGAAAAAAGTGGAAAGTGAAAAGAATTTTCAACTGAAGTTTGTTAAGGAAACCCTTAAAATTTAATATAAATTCAAAGAAAAGAATAGTTGTATGTAAGCTAATTAATTTTAGGTTTTCTATAACATATCTGTCTAGCTAGTCTTCTTTTATATTATTATATTATATTTTATATTATTCTGTGGGAATTTTTTGCTGCCAGATTTCTGTAAACATTATTCTTTATTGAGAAAAACTAGAAAGGTTATAGGCTTCATCCTTCTTAGGACTTACCTATCCTTGAATTTTCATAAGTACAAATCCTTTTTATACCTCTCCAGGTTATTATCTTATTATCAAAATTTGTAGTCAGAAGCTTAAAAACCAGGGAAGAAGTCATTTCCGACCCTATAAATCATATATATTCTTGATCAGCATCAATAGGCGAATCATTCTAGACATGTCCGATCAAAAATAAAATTTTTACATTTTTTTCAAATTTTTATAAGGGGTTACATCATAAAAATTATCAACAAAATTTTCAAATTTTTACATTTTAAATTTTTAATGCATATTTGTTAACCTTAAAAAAACTAGCATAAAAAAGCTTTCCGAAGTAAAATTTAAGCATTTTTAGCTGAGTTATGATCAATTTTCATGATTTAATTGCTATTTTAAAGGGTATAGGAACTTCGACTTTACAAACTTAACTACCTTTTCGTATTTATATATAATTTAATTGTTAAATTCTTTAAATTTTAAATTTAAATTTTAAATTTAAGGTTTTATGTACATTTCTTTTCATGATTCAATTGCTATCCTAAAGGGTATAAGAACTTTGGCTTTCTGAACTTTTAACTTTTTGTTTTATATATAATTAAATTGTTCAATGGTAAAATTGTTTAAAATAATATGTAAATTTCTTTTCATGATTTAATTGAATTTTTAAGGGGTATAAGAACATTAGCTTTCGGAACTTAGCTACCTTTCTTATTCATATATAATTAAATTGTGAAATTTTTTAAGGTTTTATGTACATTTCTTTTCATGATTTAATGGCATTTTTAAGGAGTATAAGAACTTTGGCTTTTGGAAGTTAGGTACCTTTCTTGTTTATATATAATTAAATTGTGTTATGTCATTTAATATTTATATGTAAATTTCTTTAATAATATATAATATAATTTAACATTAATTAATATATTCCTTACAAATTCCCCAATTAATGGGTAAGCCAAAAAAACAAAGGCAACCACAAAGAGTTGCTTAGTTAAGTTCCTTGCTCCCTGTTGCTGTTGCTCCTGATACTCCTGCTACTCCTTTTACTCCCACTCCCACTCCCCACCTATGGTCACACATGACATGGCGACAGACTGCAAAACCCACCGAAAAAACCCCCCCTCAAAACCCCTCTCAAAACAAAGGTTAAAGGAAAATCAGCATGGCATTTCCCCGCCCAGCACCGTGGAGCCAAAAGCCTCTTCAAAAATTACCCAGCTAGTGGCTTCGAAGTTCGAACTTGGTTCGCAATCCTGGTGGTGCAACGTCCAGTGGCAAGATTTATTTGCTCTCCGACGGAAGTCCGAGTGTGAGTTGCCAGTTCCGAGGGCGCATATTTTGGGTGGGTTTTTCGCGGCCGAAGGATGCGCAGGATGTTGGCATTGAAGTAACCAGGGTCGATCGCGGTCCTCTGCTCATTTTGCATGTTGCCACTGCCGCCGCTCTTTTCGTTTGCTTTGTGAGGCAGGAAGGGTTCGCCGGCCCATTACAATAACAAATGAATTGCAAATTTCGGCTGCTGAGGGCGGAGGAAGAGGAAGTCTCCGCAGACAGACGCAGCAAAGTAGACTATGAAAAAGTGCCGAAAGATTTATGCCTGCCCCCCGGCTTCTCCTTCTCTGTGTGTGCGTGTGTGTGTCAATGCGGATTTGAAAGCCATCCTTGGCGATAATAAGCTTGAAAGCCCACCCAAAAGTCATCGAAAAGCACCCACTTTTGGGGTGTGAGTGTGTGACAACACACACAGGCACACACTCGCATTGAACTGACAGCAAATGAGACAGCTGCAAATGGAGAAGGTGTTGGTTGTGCCTTCCCCCTGGTCCCCCCTGTTTCCACTGCTTTCTGTTCCTGCCAAGCAATGTGTCGGGTATTAGCCTCAAAAATCCTTCGCACAGAGACACAGAGAGAGAGAGAGGGAGGGAGAGAGAGAGAGAGAGAGGGAGTGTGTGCTGTGACTTCTGTTAGGAGAAAGCAGAAAGGAGCAACTTCTGACAGCCATTCGAGTGGCCTGTCGAAGGCGTGCACACACATCCCAAAAATAGATCAAAGATCCTTAAGGTGTTTCTGCTGGGAGTGTAATTTGATAGGGGTTTCCTGAAGGAGGATCTAAAAATTTATTATAAATATAAATATAAAAATATATATAAAGATTTATTATTAATAAGTATAGATTTATTTAGAGGCATTTTTTAAGTTTTTATTGGGGGAAAAGGTAGATACTTAATGAGACTCAGATTTAAATATTTTAATGATCTTCATTTTAATTAATTTCAAAATGATTTAAATGAATTATATTCTTCTTTTTCGCTGCTTTAATTTAAAATTTCCAAGATCTAGTCTGACCTAAGAATAAGCGTTGGATTTAAAGTATTTCGAAATTAAGATAATGATAAAGAAATTTAGAAGCTTGAATATTATTACTATATATTTATTTATTATTTATTTCTTATTGGAACATAGAGAAAGGATCCCACCAAGACAAATTTCAAAGAGAATTAAAATTTTCATAGGATAATACAGTAGAATCCGGTTATAACGACTCCGCTTATAGCGTCCGTTCTGTTATTGAATGTCGCTATAACCGGATTCTACTGTATATATTTGCATAATAAATATAAATATAAACGGTCACTTAAATATAGGTAAAAACCCCTAAAAAATATATATATATTTTCTTTAACAGGCTCTTTTTTATAAAACTTATAAAGAAAATGATAAATTATAAATAAAAATAAATTGTAAAAATAATAATAATATAGGAAGATAAAAAGGCTTTAAATATTAATCATTATTTGGGAAAATATATATTATTTACAAGATATACACACCTCTATTATATGCAATATAGGTTAAAATTAATAATAATAAAAAAATAAAAAAAAACATTTAATTTCTTAGGTTTAAAGGGCTTTATTTTATCTTTTATAGGAGATTTTTCTATATATATAGATTATATAATATAAATTATATGTATATAAGAAAAGATTAAAAAAACTTTAAACATTAATTATATACATAGAAAATTATATAATATAAATATTATAATATAAATTATATATATACAAAAAAAGATATAAAAAAACTTCAAACATTAATTCTATACATAGAAAATTATATTATTTATTAGTTAAATATATCAAAAGTAGATAAAATATGGACTTACATTACCCAGAAATATGTTTGCTAGTCTTAAAAGGCTTTATTGTCTCTTTCCTAAGAAGTTCTGCCATGAAAGTTATAGAACCATATAAATATTATAGATGATGTAAAAGAAATATAGGAGAAAGCCTTAAATATTAATTCTTTGCATAGGAAATTTTATTAATTACCAGAAACATGCATCTTAAGTATTTTAAATATATTTTAAAATCATCCAGAAATAAATTTTCCAGCTTTAAAGGCTTGACCTTCTCTTTTTCTAAGAAGTTTGCCTATAAGGCTAGATGAAGGGGCTATCTAGATCTAAAAATGTAAATTCGTATGCCTTATATAATCCCCTAAATATAACCTATTTAAATAATATAATCAAATCAAACTTAACCCAATGTATTTCCACCTTCTACCCCCTTTACAGGTGTCCGCTGGCCAGCATCTCCACCTGAGTGGCGACATGAAGAGCAACGTTTCGGTGGCCGCCCAGCAGGGAGTCTTCTTCAGCCAGCAGCAGGCGCAGCAGCAGCAGCAGCCCGGCGGCAACAATGGACCCAATTCCCAGCAGCAGCCGCATGGCGGCAATGCCGCTGGAGGCGTGAATGTGGGCGTGGGCGTAGGCGTGGGCAACGGCGGTCCCAATCCCGGACAGCAGCAGCAGCAGCAACCAAATCAAAACATGAGCAATGCAAATGGTGAGCAAATCGCATCTTTATTCTCTATAAACTCTTGTTTTTAACCTGTTTTCCCCCCCACCAGTTCCCTCCGACGGCTTCTCGCTCTCCCAAAGCCAAAGCATGAACTTCAACCAGCAGCAGCAGCAACAGGCAGCGGCAGCGGCTGCAGCAGCGGCGGCGGCGCAACAGCAGCAGCAGGCGGCCGCCCAGCAGCAGGTGCCGCCCAATATGCGCCAGCGTCAGACGCAAGCCCAGGCTGCGGCTGCAGCAGCGGCGGCGGCAGCAGCGCAGGCGCAGGCGGCGGCCAATGCCAGCGGACCCAATGTGCCGCTCGGCATGCAGCAGCCGCAGGTCGGAGTGGGCGTCGGAGCGGGCCTGGGCCCCCCCGGCCTGGGTGTCAACGTGGGCAATGGCGGTCCGGGCGGAGGACCCGGTGGCCCCAACAACGGTGCAATGAATCCGATGGGCGGACCCATGGGCGGCATGCCGGGCATGCAGATGGGCGGACCCATGAACCCGATGCAAATGAATCCGAATGCCGGCGGACCCTCGGCCCAGCAGATGATGATGGGCGGCGGCGGCGGCAATGGCGTCGTTGGTCCCGGTCCGGGTCCCGGTCCTGGTGGACCCAATCCCAATCAGGCCAAGTTCCTGCAGCAGCAGCAGCAGATGATGCGCGCCCAGGCGATGCAGCAGCAGCAGCAGCACATGTCCGGCGCTCGTCCGCCGCCGCCCGAGTACAATGCCACCAAGGCGCAGCTGATGCAGGCCCAGATGATGCAGCAGACGGTGGGCGGTGGCGGTGTTGGAGTGGGCGTGGGCGTCGGCGTTGGAGTCGGAGGTGTAGGAGGAGTGGGCGTGGGTGGAGCCAACGGTGGACGCTTCCCCAACAGCGCTGCCCAGGCGGCGGCCATGCGGCGCATGACCCAGCAACCCATCCCTCCCTCCGGACCCATGATGCGGCCCCAGCATGCGATGTACATGCAGCAGCAGCAGCAGCAGCACGGCGGAGCAGGCGGCGGCGGTCCCCGAGGCGGTGGCGGCGGCGGCATGGGTGGACCCTATGGCGGCGGAGCGGGACCCATGGGCGGCGGTCCGCAGCAGCAGCAGCAGCAGCAGCGTCCGCCCAATGTCCAGGTAACGCCCGATGGCATGCCCATGGGCTCGCAGCAGGAGTGGCGGCACATGATGATGTCGCAGCAGCAGCAGACGCAGATGGGCTTCGGCGGACCCGGCGGACCCATGCGGCAGGGTCCCGGCGGCTTCAATGGAGGTGAGTTTGCCTTTGGCCAGCATCTTTGTTATCCTAACTAATCCCGGGAATCGTTTTCCTGCAGGCAACTTCATGCCCAACGGAGCTCCCAATGCAGCTGGACCCAATGGACCCAATGCCGGCGGCATGATGTCCGGCCCCCAAGTGCCACAGATGCAAATGACGCCGGCCCAGATGCAGCAGCAACTGATGCGACAGCAGCAGCAGCATATGGGCGGCGGACCGGGCGGTGGCAACAACCAAATGCAGATGCAGCAACTGCTCCAGCAGCAGCAACAGTCCGGTGGCAACAGCATGATGGCCAGCCAGATGCAAATGTCCAGCATGCACATGACCCAGACCCAGCAGCAGCAGCAGATCACCATGCAGCAGCAGCAGTTTGTGCAGAGCACCACTACCACGACGCACCAGCAGCAGATGCAGATGCAGATGGGTCCCGGCGGCGGTGGAGGAGGAGGTGGAGCGGGCAATGGCGGTGTGCCGCCCAGTAACAATAATGGTGGCGGCGGTGCTGGTGGCTCGGCGGTTGGCGGTGGCAACTCCACAACGACCATTGCCAGTGCCAGCTCCATTAGCCAAACGATCAACTCGGTGGTGGCCAACTCGAATGACTTGTGTCTCGAATTCCTGGACAACCTGCCGGACAGCAACTTTTCCACGCAGGATCTGATCAATTCCCTCGACAACGACAACTTTAATCTGCAGGATTTCAACATGCCGTAGACGGCACCACCACCTCCAACCTCCAACCACCATAAGCATAACCACCACAATGTTGCCTCAGTTTTGTTTAGGTTTTATTTTGTGTATTTTTTTGTTGCCACATTGTTGTTGTTACCGCCACCCGCCTCCCCACCCGCGTTCCTGCCAACGAAAGTTATTTTGTTTGTTATATTTGTGTGTGTGTGTGTGTGATAGAGAGTGTGTCTGTGAATTTATTTGTAAGCCAAGTTCGTTCGTCTCTAAATGTACTCCAATTTCCGCGGGCTCCACTGTATTGTATTTCGTAAATGTAATTGTAATTTTTATGTATTATTAGCTGGCGAGAGATGTTCCCAAGGTCCAAGGCGTACGCGTGCAGCCTGTGGGCGTGGCAGCAGCGACACATTCCATAAAATGCAACTAAACGGAACGATAGAGAAAATTAGGGGAAATTCGAAAAGTATTTGCAAGTACTTTAAAAATTCACAAGAAATCCACAGACAGACTTCCTTTGAAACTAAAAACTGAAAAAAACAACACTTAAGCACTTGTACTTAATGCAAATTTTGAGTGCCACGCCCATGGGTATTGCTGTGCCACCCCCCGCGCCGCCCCTTTTTCGTTTCGATTACTTAAGCAGCAGCAAAAAGGGGGAGAAGCAGAGAAGGGATAGAAAGCAGAAACGCAAAAAGAACCAACAAAACAAAACAAAACAAAAAGGAAATTGAAAAACGAAACAAAAAACACAAAAATAGTAGTTGTACATTTTTTATATTGTATTTAATTTTTATTTTTTAATTTTTTAAAGAAACGAAAAAGAAGCAAACAAAAAAAATGGGAAAAAAAGCTGTCGGAATAAAAAGCAAAAATATATTGGTGATATTTTTAAAAAGCTTGAGAGAAAAAAAGAGAAACACAAAAATTGAAAAATAAGCGAATCAAAAAAGAGAGGAAACGGAAACAGAAACAACAACAAAACGCAAACTTTTTAGAAAACAACAAACATCAATTTCAGAGAGAGAGAATGAGGAGCAACAGTTATTATTATTATTATTATTATTCTAATTCTAATTCTAATTATTATTGTACATTAATTTTTTTGTAGGACGACATTCATTTTTAAATGGAATTTTAAACGCGGAGCAAACAGTGCGAGAATTTGCGCAAACAAAAAACATATATTTAAAAAATATACACTATATATATACATATATATATATTATGCGTAGTTTTTGGTAGTGAAAAAAAACGTAATTAGTAGTTTGTTAAATAAATTGATGATATACAACAACCACAACAAAATACATAATACTATATATACAGATAACATGATCGCAAGAGCAGCGCTAACAATTTACGAGTACATATATATAGTAATTAGTCGTAAGTCGCCACAAAACGATGTTTGAGGAGATAAGCAGAGATCGAAATTTATATATTTACTACGAATGCGCCTGGCCGCATTACCAAGTGATGCCATGCCAAGCCAAGCCGCGCCCACAGAGACGACGAACAATATTGAGCAGAAACAAGAAATCGCGAAGCAAGCAAATTAAATTTAAAAAAGAAAAAACTGAAAAGAAGAACGCCAGAGATTCCAGCAATGAAATTATTGTACGACAACTAATTAGAGCAATTCCATAAGTCCGTAAGTTTAGACAGACAAAACAGACGTTCAGTTTGACGAGGCCATAGAAATTTTTCGAATTGGGCTAACCGCGCATCGCGGCTGCCGCCACTTCCACAATTATATAGTAACAGACAGCTCACAGCCATTTTTTGCAGAGTTTACACTACATTAATTAGGATCGAGAGAAGAAGAACAGCAAACAGCAAATGCAAAAAGCAGCCAGCAAGCAACAACAAAAATCCATAGCACACACACGCCTAGCAAAAACTAAATTTATAATATTATAAATTTAATGCAAGTATTTAAGCCGCAGACAAACAAAAATCGATTTAAAAAAAATCTAACAGAAATTTACTATTACAATTATAAAAATAAAAATACGCGAATTGTAGTTTGTAATTAATGCTAAAGATACGAAGTAAAAATTTGTTTATAACTATTATATGAAAACCGCAAATTATATATACACTATTATTAAATACAAATTATATATTATATATATACACACACACGCATATTATTATTATTACTATATACAATACGGCGCATATTATTATTACATATATATATACAGGCATATATATATATATATATTTCACCACGAATAAGGCAAACTAGCGAGCTAAATCGTAAGGTGTGTTCAGATGCCGCTGCCTCGCTATGCAGTTCCATTGGCCAGGCCCAAATCCTGGCGAGAAACCGAGGGAGAATAACTTGAAAACTTGATATATCAATTAACAAGAAAGCAACCAGCTGCCAGCGGCAAACCAAAAAAAAATAAAATAAAAAACATTAAATATTTACACAAAACCGACAACAGAAAATTCAAAAAGCAATTGCTGCAACAAAAAGTTTACTTTTAGCCACAAAAGTGACATCCGCATTCGGGCAAGTCTTTGATTTTGGTTTTGTATTTGATTAGCCAAAAATTTATTGGTGCGTGAAAAGAGTCTTCTGTTTGCCGTTCTGTTGTTCTCTCCGAGATTGAACGAACAAATGTTGGGAGGCAAAAACAAACAAAAACATTTAAAGATGTTCTTTTACGATTAAAAAAAAGGAAAGTAACAAAATAAAATAGAAAAATATTACTTTTGTAAATAAAATGCAAGTTGTTTTATTTCACATTTTGTTTTAGGACGTAAAGGAAGGATTAACAATATCGAAACACGCTGTGCATTTCCGGATTTCATGTCAGCAGCAGATAGCAATAATATATGTAGCTTCAAAATTGCTAATAACTTCATTGGTTTATTGATCATAACTTGGCTCAAACTTAACCGAATACAGTTTGGTTTAGTTTGTTTGTCTTGGTTTTTAAAGGCAAATTTTTCTGCATTTACAGCTCAAAATAAAATTTTTAGAAAATTTTTGACAATTTTTACGATGTAACCCCTTATAAAAAAATGAAAAAATCGAAAAAAAATTTTGGATTTTAGATTTGGCCAATTTTAACGTTAATTAAAACTCCTCTAAAAACCATTTATAAAAATGTATGACATTCCTTAATATTTCATTTTTAAGCCAAGTTATGAACATTTAAGTTAGGAGATGTCCTAGCCTTCTGCCGTTTCATAAATAACTAATTTTAATATATTTTAATTCCAATGTTGCGATATAGTCTTAATCATAATTTAATTATATTATTTATTTTTATTGCATACCAAAACATATCTTATTGTTGTTGTAGACATTGTTTTTGTTGTTGTAGGCTCTTGCCACGCTTCAATCGCGACGTTTTCAGTACAAATTCATCATATTCTGGATTTCAGATACCAGGCGAACAGAAAGCAGCAGATAGACGATGATTTTTATTATTTAAGTGGCGCCACCTGGCGGAACTTTTCAAACAACTTCGGAGAGCTTTTTGTAAAGCTTCTTTGGTTTGAAACTCGGCTAAAAGCTTTCAAAGCTTGCAAAGCTTCTGGCAAAATTCCGACAGAGGGCGCCACAGAAATCAGAAAATTCATCCTCCATCTGCTGCTTTCTGTTCGCCTGGTATCTGAAATCGAACCAGCAAGGAATTTGTACTGAAAACGGCAAGATTGGAGCGTCGTCTTTGCTGACAACAACAACAACGTATGAACAACAACATTTTGAGCAGAAAAAAAACAAGTGCACAACAACATCAATACCAGTGATGCTCATCGAACTATTTTGGGTTGTTGCGACATTATTGGATTTCCCTTGCCGCCAGTGATGCTCATTTGGCTATATTGCACATTTGGAACAAAATGACATCTCCCTGGCCACCAGTGATGCTCATCTAGCTATATTTTACTGTAGGCAAAAAATTGCACCCGACTTGCCACCAGTTTTCAGTACAAATTCATCATATTCTGGATTTCAGATACCAGGCGAACAGAAAGCAGCAGATAGACGATGATTTTTATTATTTAAGTGGCGCCACCTGGCGGAACTTTTCAAACAACTTCTAAGAGCTTTTCGTAAAGCTTCACTGGTTTGAAACTCGGCTAAAAGCTTTCAAAGCTTACACAGCTTCTGGCTAAATTCCGACAGGGGGCGCCACACAAATCAGAAAATTCATCCTCCATCTGCTGATTTCTGTTCGCCTGGTATCTGAAATCGAACGAGCGAGGAATTTGTACTGAAATCGTCAAGTTTGGAGCGTTGCCTCTGCTGGCAACAACAACGTATATTTTATATACCAGTGATGCTCGTTGAACTATTTTGGGTTGTTGGAGCATTATTGCGTCTCCCTCGCCGCCAGTGATGCTCATTTGGCTATATTGCACATTTGGAACAAAATGACATCTCCCTGGCCACCAGTGATGCTCATCTAGCTATATTATACTGTAGGCAGAAAATTACATCCGACTTGCCACCAGTGATGCTCATCTAGCTATATATTACTGTAAGCAGAAAATTGCATCCGACTTGCCACAGTGATGCTCATCTAGCTATATTGCACTGTTGGGACAAAATTGCATTAAACTTGCCACAGAACTGCGATTTTAAGGATAACAATAAATGAGAACATTTCCCGATCATAAGTTTCATTCATATTTATTGATTCTTCATACGCATGGTTTTCATAATACATAATTGCATATTTTACGACTTATGTTAAATATTCAATATATTATTCCATTTTTTTAATACATGAATTTAAAGTGTATGTGTGTGGGGGTGTGTGCTTGTTGCTTAATCGTTTAACATTATCGTGGAGCAATATTCTTTCCATATACTTAGCTTTCCCAATTGCAGGCTATACGTAAGCGTGAGCACTCCCTGCTCCACGCCGGTTTCCTAGGCAGAGTTGAACTTAAAAATTAACAAGCTTGACGATGGCTAAACATACATATAATATTTGTGTTGGAACTAAAAACAATTTACAAATAATTAGCAACTATTGCGAGAACTAAAAAGTGTGTGTGTGTGCTAAAACCTAATTAGATGCTAGAACTTCCAATATATATTTAATCGTACGCGTTAATGTTTATGTTATACTCTGTATTAGGGTTTTAGTTTTCGGCTTTTGCTAACTTTTCAACACTTAGATGCTAGTGCTAAGGGTGCGATTACATTATAATTCCATCCGATCCAATCCGGCCATATATACCTCAAAGAGTGCTTTCCGTTTAAACAATGTATTGTAAATGCATTAATCGCTTGCTTGGTTAGTTTAGGAGTTATCCTTCTCGTTATCGATTTCGTACTCGTTTTTTTATTTTTAATTTATTTTCATTTTGTGAGAACGAATGCTGTTTCTGTTCTGTATGTGTTTTTGTATGTTTTATGCAGTAAAATCAGCCTTAGTTGTATAATAATTGTTACAACGTGAAAACGCATTTATATAAGTTGTTGACAATACAAGCTTGAGAACCTCTCTACTTTATGTTTCCTCATTGCTCCTGTAATACTCTGGCAAGTTAAAGTTTTTCTCTATAAAAAACAATTATACAAAAGATCTCTTCTTCGGTTAAAAGTAAAAATCTGTAAATTTTACTAGCAAAAAATTTACGTTTTCTTCTTCAATTTTATGTTGTCCTCGTTTCGGATTATAAAATTTTCGGCCTATTGAAATATTTTCGTTTACTTTTAATTTATAAATACTCGATTTAAAAACATTATATACGTTTTATCCATTTCAGTATTGTTTAGGTTTAGGTTTAGGTTTAGTTTTATATATTTAGTTTTAGTTGACTTTGACTTGACTTGGAAATTCGGCTAAATGCTCAAATTCAAATATTATTGTTACTCGGTGCTGTCCCTTCCTCCTTTTAGGCCTATAAAAACCTACGCTAGTTTGTGTATTTCGATTAAATGTGTTTAGTGTTCCGCTTAAATGTGTGTATTGTGCACTAAATCGAACACGAATGATCAATGGATGGATACTTGAATAAATGAACTTGTCTACGAACTAAGACTTGGCTCGAAAGCAAACTGAAAAGAACGAAAAAGAGAGCTCATCTTTTGACCGCCTCTCAGTTTGTTTTCAAGAGGCTTCTCTTTAGGGAAATTTCTGGGTTTTAACCCTTAGATATTGCTGCTGTTTCGATTACAAAATAGCGTTTAGTTACATAAATTTATATCACACGCAATAAATATATATAATAAAAGTAATTAAAAGACTGGGAAATCAAACAAATTGCAGTTCGAACGTGATCCCCTTTGGGAGCCAGTGAATCGGGTGCAGTTTCTTTCGTTGTGAGAGTTGGCAATGACTGTTGTTTTGGACTAACAACTAACACTAACTAACAATGTAACACGATTTGGCAAACGATTGATTTGATTTCCGGCTCCCCGGCCGCCTGCTTAGTGCAGCCTGTGGTGGTTCGCCTTGGGCATGGCCCCCACAATGCGGACCCTGCCCAAGGTGCCCACCGAGCCGGGGCCGGCGCCACCCGACAGCCGTTGGTGCATCTGCAGTTGCATCTGCTGCTGCTGCTGCTGTTGCAGTTGCTGCTGCAGTTGTTGCTGTTGCTGCAGCTGCTGATGCTGCTGCAGTTGCTGCTGCTGCTGATGCTGCTGTTGCTGTTGCTGCTGCTGCTGTTGTTGCTGCTGCTGCTGCTGCTGCTGATGGGGATGGTATTGGCTCGTTGGCAGATGCGGCTGCGGCGCGTGCTTGGCATCGTTGCAATCGCAGAACTGCGGCGGCGGCGCCAGCACCAGATTGTCGGTGCACAGCTGCTGCAGATTGTTGTTGCCCGGCTGCACCGCAGCCGCCGATCCAACGCCCGGAACGCCAGCAACAACAGCGCCAGAGGCAACAGCCACCAGCTGTCCGCTGGGCAGCATGCCCACAACCATCGGCTGCGGTTGCTGCTGCTGCTGCTGCTGCTGTGGATGTTGCTGCTGTTGCAGTTGCAATTGCTGCAGCTGCAGCTGATGAGCTGGGTGGGTCTGACGCTGGAGCGTATGCTGCGACGTCGGCTCGCCATCGCTGTCCGCCTCCAGCGGCGGCGGCAGCTGCATCAGGGACACGGCCGAGGTCCTGGTGGCGCCCCTTTGCATGGCAATGGCCGCCGCCTGCTTGCGCGTCAGCGAATTGTGACGCTGGAAGGCCTTGGCCGGCGGCGAGGGACTCAGATCGCCATCGTCGTCCTCCACATCGGAGCGCTGCTCCATCTCCGATTCGTGGCCGCCGCTGTTGCTGTTGCTGTTGCCCTTGTGCAGCTGCTGCTGATGCTTGGCCACCAAGGCGGCCGTGTTGCTGGCTCCGCCGGCCGCCGCTGCCTTGGCCTTGAGGATCTGCTGCAGGTGCTGCTGGTGGGCCAGCTGCTGTTGCTGCTGCTGCAGGATCTGCTGCTGGGTGGCGATCAGCTTCTGATTCGGATTCGATTGCTGCTGCTGCTGCTGGTGATGGTGGTGGTTGGGAATGCGACCCAGCACCTGGGGACTCATCACCTTGCTGTTGGCATTGACATTGACGTTGCTGACATTGCTTTGGGGTAGCATCTTGGCCACTGTTTGGGGTTGCTTGCCGCCCAGCTGCTGCTGCTGCTGCTGGATGACGGGCGCATGTTGCTGCTGCACCAGCTGCTTCACCGTCAGCGTGGCCGTGGCTCCAGCTCCGCCTCCGCCACCTATGCTGATCGTGGTCTTGGCCATGGGCTTCGTTTGACTCGGCTGATCCGGTATGGTCTTCGGTTCCTCCACAATGGTCACTGTTGGCTTCTTCTTGATGGTATCGGTGGGCTTGCCGATTGCTCCGGTCTGAGCCTGGACCTGGTGCTCTTGTTCGCTGCTCACTCCAGAGCTGCTATTGTCGCACTCATCCTCGCCGGGCTGCAAGTGCTGCTGCGGCTGTTGCTGGTGGGATGGCTGCTGCACTTGCTGTTGCTCCTCTTCCGGCTTCTTGGCAAAGCCATTGGGCGATGACTTAGAGGTCTTGAGATTGCTACGAATGCGCTGGATCTCCTCCACGGACAGCGAGTGGGAAATGGAGGCGCTGCCCGAGTTGGAGCTGCTGCCGCTGTTGGGAATAAATAAAATGGGATAAGTTGAGACTCCAAGGAGTTGTGCATGAGCTCTTACCTGGCCTGACTATTGCCACTGGTCTCGGGCACATCGAACAGGGCGATCTTCTCGTTGAGCTTGGTGTTGCGTGCCACCAGAATGGAGTTCTCGTCCTCGCCATCCGACTCGCTGCAGCTGTAGTCCGGCTCGGGAATCGGTGGAGCTGTTCCCGCGTTTCCATTTTGTGCCGCCTGAGGCTGCGCCTGTGGCGGCGGCGGTGCTGGCGGAGATTGAGGAGCCGGCTGCACCGGCTGGACCTGCACCTGAACCTGTACTTGGGGAGCAGCGTAGTGCGAGGCCACTGCCGTGGGCTGCTGCTGCTGCTGTTGCTGCTGTTGCTGTGGCGGTCGCATCTGCGTGGGAGCCGCATACTGACTCACCGGCTGCTGGGAGCCAGCGGATGTCTCCTGCTGTGGCTGCTCCTGCGCCTGCCGCAACTTCCAGGCCATCACGTTGCGCAGCTCCTGCGGCGAGGCATAGATCTTGGCATTCGCCGAGGGATTGAAGCTGCTTTGGACGCCATCGATGGCGGCACTGGTCACCGCATCGTTCTCGGTGCGCTTCTTCAGCTTCTGTTGCAAGGAGACGGTGCTCTCGTACTCCGAGACACTGCTGCGGGTCTCTACCTTGACCACCTGGCCAACGGGCGGCGGCGGCGGTGGATGATTCGGTGGTGGCAGTACCGCCTGCTGTCCCAGTTTCAGCTCACCCTGGTTCGAGTTCAGGCGCTGCAGGGAGGCATGCAGCGTGGCCACATCGTCCTGCGAGTGATGGCCCTTGCCGGACGACGCCTGCCAAATGGATGAGGCCGAGCCGTGTAGCTGAGGACCGTGCAGATCGGGCGTCGAGTGGAACCGCTTCAAGTCGCGTCCGCCTCCTCCTGCTCCGCCGCCTGCACCCACCGTGGGCGTGGCCACTGGCTTGCCGCGAAGCGTGCCGCTGCCATGCTTGCTCCTCGCCGTCTTGCGCTTCATCTCGGCCACGCTGCCGTAGACCAGCGGCCCTGTCCTCATCGGTGAGCCGTTGGCGGCGGGCGGTGTGGCCGCTCCGCTGTCCGTGCCCGACTGGAAGCGCGAGCTGGTCATCATGGTGGCATAGCGACTGGCATTCGCTGCATTGCCCTCGCCCTGCTGCCGCTGGAAGAGCTCCTCCAGCTCCGCAGCGGTGATCCGGCTGGAAGTGGGTCGCGCCTTGATGCTTGCCGTGCGCAGCTGAACGGGCGTTCCCGGTCCCGCCGTCTGGTTGCCGCTACCTGCGGGCGCGGGCATGGCAATGGACTCCACCGAATTGGACTTGGTGTGCGGCAAGTCGTCCTCCTTTTCGCCACCATTCTCGAGGCCAGCCACCATGGACTTGGCCCGGGCTCGACCCACACTGAGCGTGGTCTTGGGATCACGACGCGGCGGCATCGGTGCCATGCGCACGCTTCCTCCGCCCGCGGAGGATCCCCCACCGCCATTGCCTCCCGGACCCGCCATCTTCCGGGGCAGCGTGGCGCACTGACGATGCGACGACTGCGGCGTGCTTGGTCCACTGTTCAGGTGCTGGCTGCCAGCGCGCGCTCCGCTGGGCAGGTACTGGACACTGGCCTGCATCTGGTGGGGAAACTGGGGCGAGACCACCGTCATGTTGACCAGAGCGCCCGCCGAGCGTATCATCTCCACCACCTGCTCGTGCGAGGCGGCGCTCACGTCCTCGCCGTTGATCGTGAGCAGGAAGTCGCCAGGCCGGAGACCGGCCATATCGGCCACACCGCCGGGATCCACATCGTCGAGATATTGCAGAGCCGGAAAGCGCTCCGAGGGGCGCAGCTGCATCAGCTGCGAGCTGGCCTTGGCGCCGCGCAGAATGAAGCCGAAGCCGCGCTTGGCGCGGTGCAGGACCACCGATCGTGGGGCGTTGTAGGCGCTGTAAAGGAGTAACTGGGATTAGTTGGGATTTTTTGTTTGTAAATCTCAAATGACTTGCCTCTTTTTGATGCGCGGCGCTGTGGCGCTGCTGTACTGTCCCACGGAGTGGTTATTGTTGTGATTGCTGCCCAGCCCAGCAGCAGCAGCAGCTGCTCCTCCATTGGTTTCGCCCGGCTGCTGCTGGCAGGAGCCGTTGCTGGCCACCGAGAGCGAGGGCGAGTGGTGGGGCTGCTGCAGCAGAGTGCTGGAGCTGCCCGAGTGTCCCCCAAGGCTCAGCTGCGGAGATCCCTGGTAGGAGGCGGTGGAGGAGGAGACGGGCGCCTGATGCTGCAGGTGCTGCTGCTGTTGGTTCTGCTGATGCTGCAGCTGCTGCTGTTGCTGCTGCTGCTGTTGCTGCTGCTGTGGCGCCATGCCCGTGCTGGCAGTCATCACATTGGTAATGTGCTTCTGGCGCAAACTCACCTCCTGGACGCAGTCGGCGGGAAAGAAGCCCGACTGATTGGTGCCACGCACATAGCCCTCGAGCAGGCCGCAGTCGGTGCTGCCCACCACTTCGATGACATCGCCCGGCTGGAGGCGAATGTGGCCGACAGTGTTGCCGGCATAGGGCTCCATGCACACCACCGTGGTGCTGGGATGGCCAATGGAACAGGCAGCCGAATCCGAGTTGGTTCCCACGCCCGAGGAGTCGCTGATGATGTCGCTGGTGTCGCCCAGGGATTTGTCTGTTGAAAGGAGGACCAGGATCAGGTGGTTGCCAGAGTGAGTGTGGGGTAGTTTTTTGGATATTTTATGATTGGGAATATATTATATATAGGTATTGTGAGGAGAGGCATGCTTATGCTGGGAAGGACACACATGGAGGAAGCAGAAGCCTCCGGAAAAGTAGGAAGAGTAATGCAGTGAACGGACGGAAACAGTGGAGATTTATGGTAAAAAATACAGCACAGATATGAAATTAACTGCGAGCTATCTGCGAGTTTAAGTAACTTGTAATTCCATTTTTAAGTTGATTTTTAGGTTGTTTTTTGAGTTTAATTTTCAGTTTAATTGTACACAGATCTAAGTTGTTTTTAAGTTGGTTTTTTAAGTTGAAATTGTACACTGATCTAAGTTCTTATAAAGGTAATTTTTAAGTTTAATTGTAAACCGATCTATGTTGTTTTTAGGTTGATTTCTAAGTTTAATTGTACACTGATCTAAGTTCTTTTTAAGTTGGTTTTTAAGTTCAAATTGTACACTGATCTAAGTTCTTATAAAGGTGATTTTTAAGTTTAATTGTACACTGATCTAAGTCGGGGTTTAAATTGATTTTATTTGATTTTATTTATAAAAACCCTTTTTGAACTAGAAAATTATGCTAATTCTGTGCCAGTATCATATTTTTAATGTGGTAAATTAGGGGATTTTTTATTAAAATCTTGTACTCTTTAATGGAAAAGCCTTAAAGTGACACCATTTACGTGTAGTTTATGGCTTAGAGAACTCCATTAAAAATAAACCAATAATAAATAGATCCTGCTTGCATTTTAATTACTAAAAAAAAGGATACAATACCGATTTCTAAACTCGAAACTCTGTAAAGTAAAATAACCTTCGGGAATAAAACCAGACTGGATTTGAGATAGAAATCTAGGATCTTTAACAGCTAGAAAGTGTGCATTCCCTACTTAAAATATTAATATATTAATATTAAGTACTACTACTCAATATATTAATATATTAATATTAATAATATTAAGTACTACTTCTCAATATATTAATATATTAATATTAAGTATGAAATGCACACTTTGTGGCTGTTCTTGTTATTCTATTATTTTCCTTGAAATTCTGATTATTTCCCTAAGAAAAAACCTGTAAAGCTTTTGTTTTTTCCTATAAAACAAATAAAATTTAATGATTTTTGAAGAGTACTCATTTTGTGCCTTAATTATAATAAAAAAAAGCATGCAAAAATGCAGTTAATTTTCCTTTTTAAAGTCTACCAAAAGGCATGCTTACATATATAGAATAATAAATAGTTCAAAGTGTACTTATCCTTTCCGTTTTTACAATATAAATATATTATTTATATGTCTCACACAACAAATCAAAACTTATAAAAAAACTTAAACTTAAACTTAAAATTAAATGCAAATGAAATGCCAAAAATCAGGAGTGCAAAATCAAAGCAATATTTGTTTATATTCCTCACCTGTCACAATGCTGATGTCATCCTCATGGGATCGGTGGCCAGAGGAGCCCTCCGACAGGCTGGAGCTGGCGGAGCTGTAGGCGCCCAGCATGTGCTCTGAGGGGCAGGGCGACGGCGGGCCATGGAGCTGCAGGGCATGAAGCTGGAGGTGGTGCTGGTGGTGCAGATGATGCTGCTGCTGCTGCTGCAGGAGCTGCTGATGGTTCTGATGGCTCAGCATCAGACCGACACCGCCAGCCCCGCCGTTACCGATGGCATTCCCATTAAGGTGGCCACCACTTGCACTGCCATTGGCGACCATTGCACCACCAAAGCCACCGCCAGCCGCTGCCAGGAGAGCGGCACCGGCGGCTCCGTTGGCGCTCAGCCACCCGATGCCCGAGCGTCGCTTCGGATTGTAGCGCGGCGGTCCGCGGAAGGGAACTGTGGCGGTGGATCAAGGATATTCGCTTAGAATGTGTGTGTGTGTGTGAGAGGTACGAGTGGGTGGGTGGGGTATGGAAAGGGGTTGGGGTTGGGTTTAGGGTTTGTTTTGGGTGCTCGGGTTGAGTCAGTGGTCAAGTCTGGCTAATATTTGTGTCTAAGTTCAAGAAATATAGGTTTTTTATACCCTTGCAGGGTATTATAATTTTAGTCAGAAGTTTGCAACGCAGTGAAGGAGACATTTCCGACCCTATAAAGTATATATATTCTTGATCAGCATCAACAGCCGAGTCGATCTAGCCATGTCCGTCTGTCCGTCTGTCCGTCTGTCCGTCTGTCCGTCTGTCCGTCTGTCCGTCTGTCCGTC
>VNJU01010409.1:0-66318 GCA_008042675.1 Drosophila seguyi | reverse complement strand
TCCGTCTGTCCGTCTGTCCGTCTGTCCGTCTGTCCGTCTGTCCGTCTGTCCGTCCGTTTCTACGCAAACTAGTCCCTCAGTTTTGAAGCTATCTAAATGAAACTTTGCAGATAGTGTTCTATATGCTCTCACTACTATATAAGTCGGAACCGGCCGGATCGGACGACTATATCATATAGCTGCCATAGAACCGATCGAAAAATTTTGAGAAAAAAATCGAACTAAGCAAATTTTCCGCATATTTTCATAAAATTTAAGACATGGCCATTTTTTATTATTTCAGAATTTCGGTTTTAATTTTATCAAAATCGGACCACTATATCATATAGCTGCCATAGGAATATATATATCTGTTTGCCTTTGTTGCTTGCAACATTTTTCGCCAGCAACATTCTGCATTGGCAACATTAATTTAATGACAGTACCCGAGAAAGCGAAAAAGTCAGAACATTTTTCTTCTTCTTCTTCATCTTCTTCTTCTTCTAATTACTGCAAGGGTATTTAAACTTCGGAACGCCGAAGTTAGCTTCCTTTCTTGTTCTTAATTAAAATTAGTATTTTATCTCAATTTTTTGCATAGAAATTGTTATTGAAAGCTGTTTATTTGGAAAAGTGTTTAAAAAAGTTGTAGATGTTATAATTGTACAATTTTTATCAGCAATAAATTTAAGACTGCTTTAGAAATTAATTTTTAATAATTGTATAATTTTCTTTAGTAAAAAAATATAAAACTGTCTTAGAAATTAATTTGTAATACCATTTTAAGTTCTGGTGTATAATTGTATAGTTTTCATCAGTAAAAATCTTAGAAATTAATTCTAAAAACCATTTTGAGATGCTAAGATGTATAATTGTATAATTTTCCTCAGTAAAAAATATTAAACTGCTATAGAAATTAATTTTAAATACCATTTTGAGATGTTTCAGATGTATAATTGTATAATTTTCCTTAGCAAAAATTTCAAAACTGTTTTAGAAATTAATTTTTAATAGCATTTTACCTTTCTGAGGTATAATTGTATAATTTTCATCAGCAAAAATCTTAGAAATTAATTTAAAATACCATTTTGAGATGCTCAGATGTATAATTGCATAATTTTCCTTATTAAAAAATATAAAACTGCTTTAGAAATTAATTTTTAATAGCATTTTAAGTTTCTGATGTATAATTGTATTATTTTCCTTAGAAAAAAAATTAAAAACTTTCCTAGAAATTAATTTTTAATACCATTTAAGGTTCTGGTGTATAATTGTATAGTTTTCTTCAGTAAAAAAATTAAAACTGTTCTAGAAATTAATTTTTAATACCATTTTAAGTTTCTTGTGTATAATTGTATAATTTTCCTCAGTAAAAAATATAAAACTGTCTTAGAAATTAATTTTTAATACCATTTTCAGATATTTCTGATGTATAATTGCATAATTTTTATCAATAAAATATTTAAACTGTTTTAAAAAATAATTTTTGATACCATTTAAAGTTTCAAATGTATAATTGTAAAATTTTCCTCAGTAAAAAATAAAAAACTGTTTTAAAAATTAATTTTTAATACCATTTTGAGATGATTCAGATGTATAATTGTATAATTTTGCTTAGCAAAAATTTCAAAACTGCTTTAGAAATTAATTTTTAATACCATTTTAAGTTTCAGATGTATAATTACATAATTTTCCTCAGCAAAAAATTTAAAATTGCTTTAGAAATTAATTTTTAAACAAAATATAGATTTTTTCTATAAGAAATAGATTGATTTTTAATAATTACTCTATAAATTGAATGAATTGCTTAGATAATCAGTCTGAAATAAACCAAATTGAAATAGAGAATTCATAATTTGACAGTATATTTAATAATAATCTCACTTTAAAGTAAAATACAAGCTAAAAACTTCAATTTCTATTCCAATTTAATAATCGAAATCGAACCTATAATTCCCTGATCTTAGACAAACATTTTTCTGTTCAGTTTGAAATGTATCCAAAATGTAGGATTTTTTTCCAAGGCCCCAATATAGTCCGCTCTCTACTCAATCTATTTGAAACAATTTTAAATTTTAAAAATTAAAATTAAATAAATATTAATCCAAGGCCCTAAGCCAGCTTAAACGATTAAGTTCCAGGGTTTAAACACCTTACTTACACTTACTTACACTGATCATTTACCGAAGGCTAAGCGACTGTTGGGAAATAAGCAAACTATATAGGCGGCAAGGACACTCTACAAATGTCCTGAACCGCCGCAAACAAATCAACTCGCTATTGGTGAAATGTGGTAGTAAATGTAGGAAAACATTGAACAAAACACACGGAACAAGAAACAGCCAAAAAGAGTTTGGAAGTGTGGCATCAACATTAACTATATTTGAATTTGAATACATTTATTTAGAGCAAATATCTCAAAAAACAAGCAAATGCAAAATTACGAAAAGGTGTTTTTTGTTTTGGGTAAAATGTATATATATATATATAAAAGTTGATAGGATTATTAATATATATATAAACGAGTATTGTACATTGATATGATTGGGTAAAGAGAGACCTAGATTGATGATTGATTGATGATATGCGGTGTGTTCAAAGAGATAGAGAAAGATATTTGTGAGTGATACACACAAAAATGTTTTCGGGGAACAAAAACTGTTGTAAAGGAAACTACATATATATATATATATTTGAGATGAATACAGAATCATAATCATATTTGAATATAGATTGAGCAGAGCAAACGAACTGAGAAACGTAATACGAAACAAGGACAAACCGGGAACAACTTCCCTTTTGAATGGGATATTTTTTATTTGGATTTTGAGATGAGAGTATGAGCTGTTAGTTCTGTCGAGTGGTTCTTATATATAAAATATTAATAATTAAACCAGAACTCACCAATATCCTCCGATTTGTAGTTCTCAATTATCTCAGCCAGCTCCAAGTTGCCGGCTATGACGGCCACCTAGAGGAAGGGGAATCACAAAACGTATTTAATAACCGGAACCAGAAATTAAGTTATTAAGTTAAGTAATTAAATCAAATGCTAAAACTTAATCACTGTAACTGAACTACAAAGCGTAACTACAGCGGCAGCAGCAGCAGCACAAAAGTACCAAAAAACTACGAGTTGACAACGAAAATTACTTTCAAGAGTTTAGAGTTTGCACAGAGAAGGTATCGAAATTATTTAATTTAGTTCAAAATACTTAAAGATAGATAAGCTTAGAAAATATTCCAGTAATATAATCGATTCCTTTCTCTGTACCAGACTCTTAGCTCCCAACAGAGACTAGTCTTTACCTGGTAGGGAGTTTGATTGGCAAAGTTCTGGGCACCGCGCTGGGCGCCGCGAAAGAGAAGCATACGGGCACAGGCCTCTTGGTTGTTAACGGCGCACACATGCAGCGGACTATTGCCGGAGGCATTGCGACCGTCCATGTCGGCACCGTAGAACAGCAGGTGTTCCAGGTGCTGGACCAGGCCATGCCGACAGGCCTAAAGCCGGCGGAACGACGTACGGAGGTAGCCAAAGGATGCAGCAGCCACACCGCGGGTTACAAGGTATTAGCAAGCGAATTTTTGTTTCATTTTTTAAGAGTTAGAAATACAAGTTTAAGAAGGAAGAGACAGAGAGAGAGAGAGAATCAATCATTAATTGGCGGTTCACACAAATCACCGGGTTCAAAGCTGGGGATTGCTGTTAGGGTTTGCAGACTGGGCTTCCACCGCCACCGACTCACCTGATGCACCTCATTCCAGCCCTGACTGTCCTGGATGCCCAGTGTGGCATGATCATGCAGCAGACTCTCTGTGATCTTGGCCTCACATTTCCGGGTGATGGAGATGTACAAGGGAGTGATGCCACGCCCGTCTCGGTAGTTTGGCGAGGCTCCCAGCTCCAAGAGAGTGCTGTAACCATAGAAGATTATTACAAAGACTTTCACAATGGTTTTCGTAATCATTTCCCTTACCTGACTGCCTCTAAAGAGTCCTGTTCCACGGCTCTGTGCAGTGCCGTGGTCCCATCCTTAGTCCTGTAATCCAACAAGGCGCCACCGTTGACCAAAGCAATCAGCAGCTTGTTCGGCTTCTTGGCACCCGTGGCCACTGTCAGCGGTGTCTCGCCGCTTTCCGAGCAATGGAAATTGGGATCCAGACCCTTGGCACACATCTTGGCTATCTTCTCCACATGCCCGCCATTGATGCACTCCAAAAAGCGACGCAGATTGGCCCGGGTGTGGAGAGCCTTTAGCTGGCGTTCGTCAAGGGTCAGCATTTTGTAGACACGACGTTTGTACTTGAGCTGAAAAAGGTTCAAAGATCAAAATAATCAATAAGATAAATATGGAAATTATTGCTAAGACTTACCTCCAAGTAGCCAACGGGTCCATTGAAGGGATAGTCGCCCAGGCGTCGCTCTTCGTCCAGGAATTTGCCAGCCTTGCCGTTGGCAGGCGGGGCGAACAGGCCATAGTTGAAGCTCTCCTTGAGCTCCTGGAAATGAAAGGATAAAAAAGGGGGAGGTGAGAATGGTTTTACAGATGGATGTGTGTTTTTATGTGAATCAGGTGCGCCCATTGATGTCGTGCTCAAGTCGTGCGAGTGGCACAAAAGACTTCCGGCGACTCAACTTCCGCCTTGTACTTGTGCTTATAAATACAGCGAGAAAAATGGACTTGAAACCAGCTAAACAAATGTTTTAAGTACTTAAATTATAAAGTACTTAAATTATAAAGCATAGAAGTTTCTTATTATATTTTCCCATCTACAAACTATAAAATATACTTAAACTTTACCTTAACTTCTTGAATCATAAATATTATTTATATATTCCTTTTATCCCCAACTTTCAGTGCCTTATTTATGTGTTTCCTGTGTTGTCTGGCTTTACAATGTCCTCGCTAATGAGCGCGTGACTGCAGCTCTGAAAGGACACCCCAACTAGGAGAGAGAGACCCAAGGCACATCCTGACTGCCATTCATAATTTACCGCCGCCTTTAAGTGGCAATTTCTTGTTTTAATTAAACAGAAAAAAGAAGCACTGCTTCCTCATCCTGCTTTTCATCCCGGAAAAGTTTGGTCTAGGACTCCAACTCTACCGGAAAATGTCTCGAGTGAATAACGGGTTTGACATTGCCAAGCGTTGCATTAATTATGCAAAGTGCGTGTGTGTGCAGGGGGTGTGTGGTGTGTGTTGTGTGTTGCCTGTTCTATTTGGTCCATTCCGCACGCCCTTAAGTGCCACTGAAAGGCTGTTGCCATGTTGCCTCATAATGTGCCAAATGTTGCCATTAAAAGTGAACAGTTTGTCCCTGCCGGAGGGATGCTACACATGTGAGAAAATGGTGCTAGGTGGGCAGGTGCTTATAGGAAAAGCGGGAAAATAACTATGTTTTCTAGTAAACAAAAAAATGTATTGGGTTTGGGTTTTATAGTTTCAAAGGGAGAGAGTTTTTCCAGGCTTTTTTTGCTTTATGGATTGATAATGATTGTGGTTTTTAAGAAGCTAATTAATAAATGGTTTTGAGATAATTATTGACTTGGAAGAAGACTTTATTTTGCCTATAAAATAAAGATATCCAGTCCTTTAAGTATCTAATTCCTTTACAAATTTCTTAATTAAGATATCATGTGCTTTAATTATCTAATTCCTTTATAAATTCCCTAATAAACATATCAAGTCTTTGAAGTATCTAATTCCTTAACAAATTCCTTAACTTCCAGAGAGATATCTTTTGCTTTCTTGAACTTTAAATAAAACCCTCTAAAGTTACAGGTTATTTGCATATATAAACTCAGGCAATAACTGAAAACTATTCCGCCTGCATTCTGCCTTTTTTTCTTGCCAGTCACGTAGCCGAGACTTTGTTTATATAGTTGGAACCCGGATTCAGATGCAGCAGGAAGGAGAAGGAGGAGTAGCAGCAGGGAGAAGGATGAGTAGCAGCAGGGATTCGGAGGAGTAGAAGCAGCAGTCTCAGTCCTTCTTCATCAAGTTTCCCACCCTTGGACACCATAAATTTCAACCGCACAAACTAACACGCCCCCAAGTAGCAGTTACACCCATTTCTACACCTCCACCTCTGCCTCCTCCACCTCCTCCTCCTCCACCTCGTCCTCCTCTGCCTCCTCCTCCTGGGAATCCTGCGATTCCCTTTCCTCCCCCCAACTCCTTGGACAAATACAACAAAACACGTTAACGGTCTGTGCGCCAAATGGATTTTATGGCGCCACCCTTGGTCCTCTGGCCTTTGGACCGCTCCCATTCCCAGGGATCTTTTCTGAACCGTCTCCCTCTCCCTCTCCAACCCCTGCCAGCCATCCCCCCAAACTCCTCATCAGCACCACCCTGGGTCTCGGTTACAGTCTCAGTCATGCACATGCAAATTGCAGACACGTAGCTGCCCTAGACCCCAAAAACGAGAGCAGGGGAACCAGGAAGAGATTCGAGAAACGAAGTGGGAAATACTCTATAAAAAAGAAAATATTTTAGTTACATTTTTATGGAAATTCAAAGCCAGTTTTGATAGAAAGCCATGGAAGAAACTGTTTAACCTTAAAGATATTTCATCTATTAAAATCTTTATTAAAATCTGTTAAGTTAAAATACATATTTAATAGAATTTAAATTAATTTTGGTTTAATTATGATGTTATAACATAAATTCTGGCTATTTTAGTGATATAAAAATATCAAAGATAATTTTAAAAAATATATTTATAGCCAGGAATCTGAATCCCCCTCACTTCCACTAACAAACTCCACTCCCAACTCAAAATACTCTCTCTCTCCCCTCGGAAAGAGCATATAAAAGTAGCTCAAAAACGATGTAAAAAGGGGATTCCCTGAAAGTTTTCCGGATCCAGGGGTTGTCCTTCCCCCCTTAAAAAGCGGCTATGGCTCAAAGTCAAGTTGTTTGCGCAAATTGCATTTTTATGAGTTTTGATTTCGATTTTCCAATCCGTAAGACGACAACGGCGGCTCATAAAGAAGGGTTTTCTGTCCCAGGCAGCGGAAGCTGTGCTGTTTGGAAAAGTAATTTAGAACTTGTGCTCACTTTTTGGCTTTAAAACACTTTTCAAACTGTTTTTTGGGGATCCCTTTTTTTTTTCTTTTGCTGCCGTGTGGCAGCCATAAATTCCGTTTGGCTGCAACAAAGTGGGGCAAGCGGAATGTGTATTCGACATATTCGGTTGTATTTTTGCGGCAGCTTGGGGGGGAGCCCCATAAATCATGGAGGAATTGCAACTGCAGGCGAGCAGCAGCGGCAGCAACATAACCAGCAGACCCAATGGCACTCCGAAGGGTATACACACAACGCAACATGGCAACAAATTGCAATTTGCATGAAATTTACAATATTGCACAGTTTGAAAGACAGCCGGCTTGGGTGAGCAGTTTTTAAAGGCATTGAGGTTAGAGTACGATTAGTTTTCAAGTCACTAATGATGGGGAATTAGTACAAGGCGGAGATTATCTGTAACTAATTTGCAGAAGAGTTCTTTGATAATAAAGTGTACATAAATTGTGAAACTAATTGTGAAGGTGTTGAAAAATTAATATCAATTAGATTAAGGGTTAGAAAAGGGTTTTAAAAATGAATTTTAAACAATTAAGAAGGTGTTTAATTTAATTAAAATACTAAACGAATTTAAAAACATTTAATATATGTTTTTATAAATATTAGAAATAGCAAGGAAATAGTAAATATTTGTGAAACTAATTGTAAACGTGTTCAAAAATTAATAATTAATTAAGAGTTCAAAAAGATTTTAATAATGAAGTTGTAACAATATGAAACCTGTTTAATTGAATTAAAATAATAATCTATAACTAATTGAATTTGCAGAATAGTTCTTTAATAATAAAGTGTACATAAATTGTGAAACTAATTGTAAACGTGTTGAAAATTAATAATAATTAGAAGAAGGGTATATAAAAGACTTTAAAAATGAATTTTAAACAATTTACAAGGTGTTTAATTCCTTTAAAATACTAGAAGATTTAAATAACATTTAATATATGTTCATAAATATTAGAAAAATCAAGAATTTAAAGTAAATAATTGTGAAACTAATTGTGAACGTGTTGAAAATTATTAGCAATTGGATTAAGGGGTTAAAAAGACTTTAAAAATTAATTTAAGATAATAAACAAGCTGTTTCATTTAATTAAAATAATAATTGAATTTGCAGAAGAGTTCTTTAATAAAAAAGTGTAAATAATTGTGAAACTAATTGTGAACGTGTTCAAAAATTAATATTAATTTGATTAAGGTTTAAAAAAGACTTTAAAAATTAATTTGAAACAATCTAAACGCTATTTAATTTTATTTAAATACTAAAAGAATTAAATAACATTTAATATCTATTCATAAATATTGAAAATTTGAAGGAATACGTAAATAATTGTGAAACTCATTGTGAAGGTGTTGAAAATGAATATCAATTAGATTAAGGGTTTCAAAAGACTTTAAGAATGAAGTTAAAACAATAAATAAGCTGTTTAATTCCATAAAATACTAAAAGAATTTAAAAACATTTAATATCTGTTTATAAATATTGAAAATATTCAGGAATTAAAGTAGTAAACCTATAGAAATAGCTGGAAAAAATATAAAAAGCATTGAATTAACTTTTTTGTAAAACACCAAGTAGCTCTTAATAATTACTACGAAAATTGCATACAAATCATATATATAATATCCTAAGCTCAGTTAAAATAAAGTAACTAAAATCCTTATAATTTAAACCCCCCCACAACCCCCTAAAATATATACTAAAATCCCATTTTATTCCCCTTATCCGGAGGCCAAGTGTCAATCAGCTTAAAACACATTCCGCTGCTGCTGCTGTGTAAATGTAAACAACAAATCTCACACGCCGTTTGAGAGTCACAGCTGGAATAATTCAATTCAATTTGGTAGCAATTGGCCGTGCCACAATTGCAGTTGCAATTCTAATCTGTTTAAGTGGCACAGTTGGAGAGCCACTTGCCCCGCGCCGCGTCGAGTCGAGACGAGTGAGTGTGTCAAGCTCAGAGATGCGAGAGAACTTGAGTAAATGTCAATGCAATGTGCGATGTGCGATGTGCACTTGCTGCCAGCCAGCAAATAAGCGACTTCCTGTTCCAATAAGAAAAAAGAGACCCCCTCAAGTCAGACAGCGGCAACAAAAGACATCATTGATAAATTGTCAAACAGTAGTTTTTAGTATTTTCTTGTTTGTTGTTGATTGAAAGCTGAGAGAGAAGGCTATAGAGCTATGGACAGGTAGTAGTGCAGCATAAACAGTGCCAGCAAAAAGTAAACAGACAGTCCAGCGAGTCCAATGGACCAGACCGGACAGCCTCCAAAAGCCTCCATTGGAAGTGGGTCGCAGTGCGACCATCTGTTGTTATTTATACACTGGAAAAATGGGGGTTTTATTGTTTAATAATTTGTAGTTTTAAGGTAAAATAATGAAAAAAGGTGTTTCTCTGCTCTAACTGAAGCTAAGTAACTACTACACTCTTTAAAAAACTTAATTTATGTCTCAAAAGCTTACTCAATTCCTCAATTATGCCTCAAAAGTTGTCGAAGTTCCTTTAAATTTCCAGTTAAAATTTATAAACCCAACCTGCAATAATAAATAAACCAAAGAAACCCCATTTTTTTCCAGTGCTATTGTAAACTCATTCTATTGCTGCAATTAGAGTCGCAACTAGCTTGAATTTTGTGCAGTTTTTAGTCACGGTTTTGCTTTGATTTTTATTTAGTTTAATTTATTTTTTCGTAGATTTTTCTCGCTGCCTTTGAGGAACTTTTGGCGGCTTTGTCAAAACTCTATACATATTTTTTGTTGCGGTCTCATTAGTGTCAGCAGTTTTCGTAAGCCATTTTAGCCAAGTTAAAAAAAGAGTCTGTGGAAAATAAGGCCACAGTTGGACAGTCACTGAGACAGACTCCCACTCGAAATGGTTTCAAATGACCAAGAAATAACCAAAGATCTCAGCCAGCGAAGAAGAGTTGACAAAGAGCAGCAAACTGATAACGGAAATGACAGTATAAAAGGGTCTCAGCTAAAAAAGATGCTGTACAGTGGCATAAATACAGCAAATATGAGACACTTTCCCCACACAAGTGTTCCCTTGAATCGATTGCTTTTAAAATGTTTTCAATTGCCAGGCAAATATTTACTTAGTATTATCGTCTTTGCAATTTTTTATCTATGGAATGCCAGGCCAAGTTTCTACTTTCCAGTAATTCTACCTTGGTTCTGTTTTTATTATCTGTAAATATTTACTCAAATGCGTCAATATCTAAACAAGTAAATATATTTTTTAACTGGAGCGTTGTATGGCATCAGCCTTGAATGAATAATTCGTGCCACTTCCTGCTCATTAGCTCTCCCCTTTAGAAATTTCTTTCTAATGCCGAATTTTGAATTCTCAAAAAACCCATTTTTTTAATGGACATTTCGGCGCTTCCTCTGCCATTGTTCCAGCATCGGCTTTGGCTTTGTCTTCGTTTTGAACTCTTTGTTCTGGAAGACTCTCCCCGCTCCGATTGCTGGAAGCTTCTCAGGTTGCAGCAGCTTCAGCTTCGGAGGAGAGGCTTCGGCATCAATTTATGTAATCTGCCAAGCAACACGGAGCCCTCGGTTCTGGACGCGGACCTGGTCTTGGTCTTGGTCTTGGACTTGGTCACATCATCTTATAAATTTAGCTCGTTTGCCGAAAGGGAGCAGGGCGAAGGAGCAGGAGATTGGTAGGAGATGCCAGTGGTTAACCGCAGAGCCGCTTTGAATCGCAGTTTGGAGCCACGAACAATGCCGCCATCGCAAACTTGAACTTTACAGGGAGAAAAATATGTGGCTAATTGTTTTTATATAAATTTTAGAAAGGTTTTAAGCATTAATAAGTGAAGATTATGTGAAAAAGAACTCAGAAATAGATTCTGTGGCTTAATATTTAATAAATCTATAAATATTAAAAGATCTATTATTGTATTTAAAAATATTAAAAGAACTAAACAACAGAATAATCTGTATCTCTACATATTCAGCTCAAAAAAGCACCATCTAGAATATGTTTTTTTTACTTTACAAAATATTCTTTAAAAATTCGTACGCTTTTAATGAATAAATTAACATTGTTAGCCCCCACTTATTAACTTTAATATATTTTTGATAAGAAGAAATACTTGCTTCATGAGCTTTATCTCTAAAATATTTATATTTTATAATATAATATAATATAAAAATATATTAAAGTTAATAAGCACACAACCTTTTATTTCTTGATCTTATTAATACTTTAATTCTATAATTTTTTAATATCAAATTAAATTTGTAAATAAAAAGAGTACTCATATTTATAATAAAGTTAATAAGCAGACAACCTTTTATTTCTTGATCTTATTAACACCTTAATTCTATAATTTTTCTATATCAAATTAAATTTTAAAATAAAAACAATACTTATTCCCCCATATTTAAAGTTTGTACCCAATTTTTCCCAGTGCTTTAAGTAGAAGATGCGTTCTAAAAACTGGTTTTGTCTTCTGTTCGACATTCGCATTCCTATCGCCCCTCCAACTCGGAGTTTGAGTTTAAGTTCGAGTCCAAGTGTTTGGCAATTTTGCGGCGCTGAACTTGGTTGGGTTTTTCGGGGTTTGGCCTTTGGTTCTCAGTTCTCGGTTCTCAATCCCCGGTTTGCCCTTACACAGATCACCCCCCGAGAACCAGAACCTCTTTCTCCCCCCCACAGCTTGGGCCCCTTGTGATTTCATCTCAAATGACATTCGGTTAACTCGAAAGTTTAATAATTTATGCGTGCATTGACAGGGGATTGCGGTAATTAATTTCAAGTTGATTGCATTCTGAGACCCAGTTTTATATATTAAAGTTTGTGAGCTTAATTTTTGGAAATTTTGTATATATTTGAGACATTTTTTAAAGAGGGAAAAGCTACCAAAAATATATTTATAAAAGGTTTAAGAAAATAAAGCAGGAAATTTATAATAAGCTAGGTTTAAGGTAGGTTTTTCTGTTCTCCTTTAGTTAATTGATTTTTTGGAATATTCTTTTATTTTTCTAAAGTGTATAAACTGCTTTGACTGCTCCTTTTTTTCCCGCCAGGAGGTCAATGACGTGTCTTCCGCCTGCAGCCTGCGTCGAGCCGCCTCAAAGTCAAAGTCAAAGCCATGCAGCAGAGGCAGCAACAAACTTTACTTTACCGACGACTCATCCCATTTTAAGCAAAGCAAAAGCAAAACCCAACCCATGCCAGGAACCCTTAGGTTTGCTCTGTATCTTTCCATTTCTCCGTTTGGTTATCATAAAGTTCTGGCAGGAGGAGGAGGGAAGAGCATTGCAGGAGGAAACTCTGCTCCAAAAACTAGTTTCCTTTGGCTAGATTTTCGTGGGCTGCCACAGAGCTGCTCCTGCTCTGCTCCTCCTTTTAGGTGTCCATCCCAAGATGTTTGTCTTGTCATGCCCACCTACAGCCACAGAATCGGGTCTCTTGGCTAGGTTTTTGAACACTTCACAAAATAAAGGGAACTTTAACAAGAAAGAAACATTACAAGAGACTTTAAAACAATAAATATTCCTCAAAATCTAAGAAGTACCATCACTTTTCTCCTAGTGTTTCCTTCTTGCTGAAACCTGGAAGAAAGTGTTGATGTTGAAGACTTCTTTTCCAGCTCCCCTCCGACATTTATCAGAGTCAAGTGCATTGAACTTGCACTCGTCGCCGACATGAAATTTATTTGCCCCAAGAGGAGGCGTGTCCTGGGTGCCACAGGACAGCAGAGCGACGCCCATCAGCCATTCATATTTCTTACACTTGGATGAACTTGAACAAAAAAAAAAAATAAAAAACTAGCAGGAAAGAGGACTCTCTACTAGAGAGAAGAGAATCTCTCTATACCCATCTCTGGGGACTACAAAAGGACATTGACAGGCGGCGCGCGTCGAAAGGTGAGCTACAACAAACTGCAAAACTGCAAACTGCAAACTGCAAATATGGAAAATACTACAAGAATTTGTACAGAAAGGATGTGGACAAGCTCATCATCATCAGGAATAATGTAAAAAAAAAAAAGAGACTAAGAAGAGACAGGAGCTGGCTCCTCTACCACGTAAAACTTGTGAATGCAGGTGACAGGCATTTGCAATAAAGCTGCTATCTACAAAATGTCAGAGGAGGAGGAGGAGCTGGGAGGCACTCCTGCACCCCATCCACCTGGAGGCAAAGAAGAGAAAGGAGACCTTTTCAGAGATTAACCGTTGACAATGTTGCACGGAATGCGGCAGTCCGTCCGAAAAGCGAGCTTAAGAGCAGCATGACACAGAACCATGTTGCCAAGTTGGTGGCATGCGGCTGTTACATATATTCAACATCTGTCGCGGCTAAGTACCACGCTTTTCCGCTTTTCCCGGGGGGTAGGGGGGGTGCAGAGAGAGGGGAATGTCCACAAAGTTAGTGTAAAATCCAAAGAAGATGCCACCTTAGGGCCACAGTTTGACAGGAAGTGGAAGGGAATCAAGAATTTATAGAAGTTTAGCCGGAAAAAGTCTAAGTTTTTTCATGTTTCTTGTATTTTCTTTGGTTTATGGAAGTTTGAAAGGGAATTATTATTATATTTTAAGAAGATTAAGGTGTCTGTAATTATTGTGTTTTAATTGAAGAATTTACTATTGTGAATACAGAAAATAAATTCCTTAAAAGTTTGTACATTTTCAAATTAAATGAAGTTCAAATAATACAACAAATGAAAGCACTCTCTTAGAAATAGAATATATTTTATAGAAAAAAAAAGCTTCTTTAATATAATCTTCAAAGGTTTTCCCTTTCTTGTCTTAAATTAGAAACATTTAAAACCTCTTAAAACTTAAATTTAAATACCTTTCCCCATCTCTTTTTTGTCTTTCTAAATTCAAATTCCAATTAAAAATTGCATTCAGCTTGATAAATACCAACCTAAAATAAGTTCTAGCTGTGCAGTTTTTAAGGTAAACATTTTCTTGAATTTTAAACCAATAATATTCCCCTGCTTAAGCATCATTTTCCCACTCTCTCCCCCTATTTTTTTCCCCCTTTGCATATCGTTTTACCAAAAACTAATGCAGTTAACCTAAACAAATTTCCAAAAGGAGACATGCAACAGACCGGAGGGGCAAAATCAATATTTACATAGACACAAGACACGCCAGACAGCAACCGAAGCAACAAACAAACACAAAAAGACAAAAACAAATGTCAGACATTTAAAAACAAAAGCAGAAAACACATGCATACCTAGGTATCTAGGTATATATGCGTTATAGTATACGTGTGTCTGGCGATTATGACTGCCTAAGAAGAGTCCGTAGTTCGTAGTCCGTAGACTGGAGAGTGGAGACGGGAGACTGGAGAAGAAACATCCCCTGCGCACCTCCCCCCTGTCTAGGCTGAATCCCCGAGAATCTGGGCAAAAACAAGCGACAAATTTCGAAGGGGTCTGCCCTTCCTCAAAGGTATTCCTCGGGTTAAAGAACGTTGGAAATGCTTTCAGCATTTTTTTTTTTTATATTTATCCCCCAGACAAGGGGGCCTTGAGATGAGGAGGGGTTATATGAAGGGGAGACAAACTGCTGGCAAACAAAAAAAATATAAATATGAAACTGCTTTGCAAATAGAAAACCAAAACGAAGTCAGGTTACACTTGGATGGGACTTGGAATTAAATTCATGTCAAAAGAGGGTCTTAAAAAATAAGATATTTACTTAAAGCTGCTCTTAAAACTTCCCAGATAATTTGTTAGAGGTTAAGACTTTAAATAATATACTTTTTTAAATCTAAAAACATTATTTTTTATTATTTTACAAAAGGAAACCCTGTGAAAGATATTTCACAAGCTTAACTACCTTAAAAGTCAGCCTAAAGGTACTTTTTAAGATAGGCAAGCTTCTGAACAGGTTTTCCATTTGTAAAATAAAAAGGAAATTAATTTTTTAGATTTAAGAAAGTTTATTATTTAGGACTAAAACTTTATATTTTCAGCTCTAGAGCTTATTAAAGTCGTTGAATACTAAGCTGTATACCTCTTCTTTAGCTTTCTTTACAAGTTTTGTAAGTATTTCTTATATTTCCTGATGCTGTATAATGTTATAGTTAAGCAACCCTTAACATATAATATCAACACATTAAAGTCCCAAGCCTTAAGGGTAGTTTAAAAAAACTTAAAGAAGGCTTTCCCAGCTGGCATCTGGCACCACCTCACCGTATATCCTTTCTCAAAGTATCTACTGTCCAGTGAAAGGTAAACCCAGCTCTGAGCTGACCATATGCACCCAGCATTTCCATTTCTATGTCAAAGTCATTCCGCTGGACAATGTGGAACAATAAAATGCGCCACTAAATGCTACACGACACACAGCAAACAGCACACGAGACACGAGACACAAGAACGGGGCCCACATAATGATGGTAACGATGATAATGACGGCATGATCGGAACGGAGTTCTTTCGCTGACCATTTGCTGAACACTCGAATTGCTAATCGATTTGATGCCAAACGTGCTTCGTGTGCTCCGAGCTCCAAGCTCAAACTGAATGAGGCGGATCAATGGCTCCAATCCAATCCAATCCCAAGCGATCCATCTGGGAGCCAAGGCAATTCAACCATTTGTTCTGGCCACTTTCTTTCGCGGCTTATTTATGTCAGCGATTGGTTGTGGAAGAGTTCCCCTTTTTTTCCCCTTTCTTTTTTTTGTTTTTCTTTCTTTCTTTTTTTTACAACTGTTGGTCATGCATATAGCCAAGTAATTTTCGGACATTAAATTAATTACGGCCAAAAAAACTGTGAAGGAAGCCTTTAGTGGGAGGGGCGGAAAAACCCAGCCAGGGGAAAAGGCAACCTTAGCAACCCTTGTAGCAAAAGTAAAGGAAAAATTATACATTTCACTGAGTAAATGGTTAAGTAAATCCTGAAGGAATGTTGGTTTTTGTCTCAGGTTTTTGGGGGTTGCTAAAGCCAGGATTTTCTGGTTGAACAAACCTAGGAATTTTCGATTTATTTGAGTTGGAAATTTGTAGTTGCTTTTGAGGATAAGATAAATCTTGAAAAGAATATAAAGAAAATTAGAGAAATAATTGCTAAATAGATATATATATTTAACAGAATTTTTACTCCTTAGATATGCTGAATTATTCTGAAAACCTTAAGTAGAATATACAGAAAATTAGAGAAATAATTGTTAAATTAATATTTATTTAAACAGAATTTTTACTTCATAGATATTCTTTAGTATATTATTTTCTTTCTAGCTTTAAAGTGATAATTACATGAATTGAGATAGCAAGACTGGAATTTAAGTTCTGTATTACAATAAATACTATTTCAACTCAAAAAAAATGATTTAAATAGTTTAAATAATAATGTTTTTATATTCTTTATACTTTATTTTACAACCTTCCTAATTTTATTTTTAAATTCACAATCTTCTTTCTAGCTTTAAAGTGATAATTACATGTATTGAGATAGCAAGAACTTGAATTCAAGTTCTTTAGAGCAATAAATTAAATTTTAACTCAAAAAACATAATTCAAATAGTTATAATAATAAAGTTTTTAGATTCTTTTTCCCTTATTTTTCAACCTTCCTATTTTATTTTTAAATTCACAACCATTGAAGCCACACATTGACCCCCTTTTTCAGGCTTTAGCTGCTCTTTGGGTGCCTCTGGCCAAGCTGCCAGCCATTTGCCCAATCAATGCAACACAGAACGGACAAAGCGGACAAACGGACAACGGACAACGTACCAGCGGACAAGCGGACAACGGACATCGGCTAACTGCAAACAAGTTGGCAAACAAACTTCCGTCTCAGTGCACTCCAACACTCCAACTGGGACTGACTGACCGATGCCGCTCTCTGTGCTGGCAGCTTATTGTGACCCAAATAGACGGCCAATCGGTCAACTGGCGGCCAAAACGCCACAGGAAAGAAAGCTCTCGATGCTGCGCCTCGGAGAAAGAGAGAGAGAAATGCTGAGAGAAAGAAAGAGATGCAGAGAGAGAGGAGACCGAGAGGGGAGCAACAGACCATTAGCTAACTGCAACTGCCACTCGCTGGAAGTCAAGCTTGGAATGACAGCTCGGGGGCGAGTCCAAGTCGAAGCCCTTCGGGGCGGCATCAAGTGATCAGCGGAGATTAGAGATCAATGGAAATGAGAGACCTTCCCAAAGGTGTCAGATTTGCAAAGAGAAAATATAGTAATTACATAGAAATATATGTTATTATGATGATTATACTTATATTTTATAAAATACCCATCGTAAAGAGTTCTTTTCAATTTAAAAGCTATTTGAAAATTATTTAAGTATTTTAAATAAAAGAAATAAGTAAGGTTTATGAAGTTTCTACTTCAACAATACATACTTTTTCACCTTTCCTCAGACCCTAACACCATTTTCCTCTCTAGAAATTATCTTTCCTAGTCTCCGAGCAATGTTCAACCTATTATTAAGTATACGCAGCGTGTGCAATCTTTTAGCAAGGCAATTAACACCGCACATGTGTGGCATGCGGCAGTTCATATCGCTTTGCTCCATAAACAAAATTTGCAAAAAAAAATCTTTGAATTCTCTGCAACTGCAAACTGCAACTGCAACTACAGCAATTTCAACTGCAGTTTCAGGTGTGAACTAAAAACAAAAACAAACAAAAAAATCACTAAATATTTTATAGGAGCAAAGACCAAGTGTGTAAATGATAAAAGCCAGGTGCCCGCCTTTGTCTAGTGTGAAACTTCATTAAAACAGCTGCCTGCAGTGTCAACGATTAAGATTTTTCTGTATTTTCTTAAAGTTCTAAAATCTATATACACTTTGAATAGTACAGCAGTGCCCCCGAGAGCCATGTGTTCCTTTTTTGAGGCGAATTTTCGACTTGAATTTGAATTTGAATTTGAATTTTTTTTTTTTGCGGGGCCTTAGTGGCAGCAACTTAACGGTAAATGGAGGCAAAAAGGGTGCCCCCCACAAATGGTAAAAGCCACTCGAAGGCGAATGAGAAAATTTATGCAGCAGAGCAAAAACTAAAGTTGCAGCAGCTGAAGCACTGGGGGAAAATCTTAGAAAATATTATAGATTTCAGGGGAATTTTGTGATAGAAATTTAGAGGAAATTGTGAATAAAAAAAAGATGACAATGGCAAATGTTAAACCTGCTTTCAAAGGTTTCCTTTGCCTTTAAGTCAATTGTTTTAAATTGAAAGAAAATTTCACAACTTTTGGAAAACTTTTCCTACTTACAAGAAAATATTATAGATTTTATGGGAATTTTGCAATAGAAATTTAGATTTAATTAGAATTTAGAAAAATATAACTGAAAATGGCAAAGGTTAAACCTGCCTTTAAAGGTTTTCTTTGCATTTAAATCACTTGTTTTAAATTGTAAAAAAATCTCACAACTTGAAGAATACTTTATCTCTTAAATTCTTATAATTTTCTGAGTTTAAAAATGAAAATTATTTAAAAATTTCCATTGCTTTGTTAACACTCTGTTTCCAGTGCACTTTTCCAAGTTTTCTTGGCCGCTGGAAAAAAACTTGACCACAGCCATATTTGACAACGGAACGGAACGTGCTCTGGTCTTGGTCCCATTCCTGGTCCCATTCTCGTTCCCATTCCGGTTGGCTTTGGCTCTGGGTCTCAAATCAATCTCTGGAGTGGACAGTGGAGTGAAGTGGAGAGCTGCGGTTGCTTTGGCTGCCCTTTATTTACGGTTCAGCATTTTTTATAGAGGCAAACCGGGACACAAATTGCATCTAATGATGAATTTGCTTCACTCGAATCCAGAGCAGAATGCTCGGGAATGCCATTTCCCTCTATTTAGTTTCTGTGTTTCCTTCTTTTTTTGGGGTCAACACCAGAGTGCTGCCACTTGTAATTAGGGAATATTGCCGGGTTTTGGGGGGGTTTTTGGACCATAAACATGTGGCCAGTCAGCCATTTGGCTATCTCAGGCAGCCAGGATTGGGGGGAGGTACTCGCCCAGCCAAGTGTTCCAAGCTCCAAGTGGCGGCCACAACAAACAAAAGGCAAAAGTCTTGGAAATGTGGCAAAAAAGATATATATATATATATATATATATATATGTATAATGCTGCCAATTGCAATGCAAGAAATCTCACAGCTCGTAAATCGATGGCAGTTGCCTGTGGTAGAAGGAGTAAGGAAAATATACACTGAGCAAAAGGGTATTCTTTAAAAATAAAGTGTGTGAAAAAGAGGAAAGATAAGGTATTATTTTAGTTAGAGAAAATATACAAAAAAATTCTTTTTAAATAAAACAGAAATGAATTAGTTGTTTTATCTTTTATAAACCAGCTTGTAAACACTTTAATTTCCTGTATTATTTTTTACCTTCTAAAGCCCCTTAAATTCTTTCTTGTTATTTCTCCAACTTAAAGCTTAGAAAACTATATTTTTTACTGTATATTTTCTTTTTTGGGGCGTCGCCTGGCGCGCGAATTATGCCACCAACGAGCAGGCCCAGCGAATGCGAAATCTTTTCTTCTTTTATTTCTTTTTTTCGGCTTACTTTTTTGGTTGTTTTCCTCCATAAACTACACTCCCCTCAGCACTCCGGGCTCCCAATGCATTCTGCCAAATTGCAGTTGCAACTCGGCTGGCAAACTGGCAACGATGCTGCACGTGCACCGTATCTGGAAACGAGTTTTGGCTACTTTAATTTGGCCAACGAAAAAAGATAACTGCTGGAAAAGCTGGAAAAACCATGCTGAAGGACATTTGGTGTCTATGGCAAATGAGGCGGAAAAGCTGCGAGAAAACAGAAATTGCTTTTAGACCCAAAAGAGGCCCAAAGGAAAAGGTGGGAGCAAAAAAATTGAGGCAAGAACCACAAGGAAAATTTAAAGAGTAGAAAGGGAAGAGGAAGGTAGTGAAGGTTACAACTAGGAGATACCTTAAAAATATATATAAAAAATAAATAAATAGAAAGGAAGCTCTCTCAAAGAATAAATAAACTAATAATAGAGAAAATTTCATAATATTTAAAATAATTTCAAACTTTAGCAACTCAAAAACCCCATTCTAGGTGTTGAAATAACCCAAACGTTAGTTGTAAGAATTTTCCAAAGAAACATATTACATTCCCCAAAAAATACATAATATTTACAGGAAATTCTCAGCTTGCAAGCTTTCCACAGAAAACCCTGGCAGAGGAGCTGGGTTTGGGGGCACAGGCAACAGCTCAGAAAATTGTATCGAACTATCTGCGGCTTGTTTGAATTTTACTTGCTGCCTGCTGTTTTCCTCCGCTTTTCCGCTCCTTATGCCAAAGTCAATTTTACAAGCAATGAACTCGAGATATTTTCCCTGCGATCCTCGTGCTCTTCAGTTCTTGAGTTTTGTTACATTTTTGCTGCGAGCATTTTCTTTTTTCCTTTATATTTTTTTATTTTTTGCTGGCGTCAAAAGTTCCTCTTTTTTTCCCTGTTGCCGTGGCGTTAGTTTCCACTAGGGCCCAGCCACGCCCACTAAATTGCCAGCATATTTGCTGCCTGAGATGAGGGGGGCGGGGCGGGGCGGGGCGGGATGTGGCTGTGGCAGATGGAGCTGCCGAGAAGGAGGCTTTTCCTTTGGCAACACGTTAAAATAGCTCAAGTGGTTGCAGCCAAGAGATAGATACGAGGAGAGGGGCATTCAACCTGGCTGAAGCACACACACACACTCACACCCAGAACACACACACATTCCACTGACACTCGGTGCCTTTGGCACAGTTATGCCTACAGAGAGAGAAATTTTAAAAGGAAGTTCTTAAGAACTAGGAATTAAGAAAGCTAAAATTAAAAAGAAATAATTTATGCTAATAAATAAAACAACATTTTTTATGTGGCGATATATATGAGATACTTTTTTTTAAGTTCAAAGTAGAAAATATTAATATTTAATGCAAATTATGAAATAAAAACCATATTTCTACGTTGCTTTTTATATTAAGAGACTAGTCGCTGTTCTGTTTAATATAACGCTTCAATTTTCGTCTTTACCAGAGTTTTATGTTCTTAGAAATTTTTGTGGTGCTTCGATAATATCGATAACATCGATATTTTAATTAAAAATTCGATAATGTTTAATATAACGCTTGAATTTTCGTCTTTAAAAGAGTTTTATGTTCTTAGAATTTATTGTGGTGCTTCCATAATATCGATAACATAGATACTTTAATGAAAAATTCGATCATTTCCGATATTTCAATATTTCTATAAATAAAATTTTACGATAATCTCGATATGAAATTAAGCTCTCAATGTTTGTCGTTATAATATATAGTACATTAGCTCTTAAAATACATTCCAAGCTGGAATTTGTATAGAATCAGAGTTGTTAGTTAAGTCTAGATTTGTTTTTTATATAAAATCGAAAAACAAATAATGAATTTCCCCTTCAAAATCTATATTTCGAGTAAATTCTTAGAGATTACTCGCCAAATTATTTGCTCAATTATCTTTAGTTGTTTATTAGCTTTTAACCCATTTCTCCCAGTGTTCTGGCCTGCTATTCTGCCTAAAGACCAAGTCTCCATTTGGACATGAGCTTGGCATGAGGAACTTGGGGCAACTCCTCAACTAAAATCAACTCTGGACTGGATTCGCACCAATTGAGTTGTGATTTAAGTACGCCATAAATGGCTCAAGTGCGAGATTGAGATACTTGAACACTTCTTTGAGGCAAATACGGGTTTTTTTTACCTGCAAAACAATCGATACTATATACTATGCTATATACTGCTCAATTCGGTTTATGCCGCAATAGTGGCTAATCGTAAGTAATGGGGAAAAATGCTGGTATCCCCCCCGACCTTTAACATTATTATAATTATAATATCCGTTATGGAGGGACTTTAACTGTCGGAGGGTTCGACCCGCTTTAGTGCTCAATTTATATATATATTCTGGTATATTCTCATGCGTTTTAAAACAAATTGATGCAAACTAATGAACATAATCTAAAAGACACACAACATACACACAGATATGGTATAGAGGCCGCCGGAAGTGCTTCATTGTTCGGTGTTGGGGCGTCGGAAATTGAAAAGCAACCCAAAACCAACATCAACATCAACATCAAAATTTAAATTCGCAAATAAAACAACAAATAACGAGGAAAAAAGAAAAAAACAAGAGAAAAAGAGAGAGAACAACATAAAAGTGCCATTAAAAATTTAGTTAGAGGGCAGCTCAACTCGCATTCTGGCACATGAAGGGGAAATTACATTTATGCCTTGCGAGTGTGTGTGTGTGTGTGTGGTTTTGGGTGTTTTTTATTCATTGTTTACTCAAAATAAAATTGAACTTGTGCGGCTCAATTTGATGGCAAACACAGTCGAGTGTGAATTTTTTTGCCATTTTAAAACGTTTTACAAACTTAACGGATGCTTGAAAATTGTTTGCTGTTTGGCAACTCGATTGTTTATTTTTGAGGGGGATTGTTTTATTTATTTATTTACTTATATATTTATTTATTTATTTATTTATTTATATATTTATTTATTCATTTTGTTTATATTTATATTATTTAATGTTTGGACAGTATTCTACTTAAAACCTAAAGCTTTATATCTTCAAGGAGTCAAGTAATCATTAACCCTTTTTAAGCACTCCCCCATTGAGTTGTTGATTTTATTTTATAGCAGCCAGTTTGTCAGCCATTAAACTTTATATATATTTTTTTACTTTAGGCCATTATTTATAATTATTTTTAGCATTAATGTATGGTAATAAAGGCTAAACCTGAAACCTCAAGCGGTTTGCCAGACGCCAACGCCGGTGCACTCTTAAAATCGCTTAACTAGCAATTATATGGATTTATTTAAGCAAATTTATTGATTTTTTTGTTCAGTGGGGCCACTGATTTAATGTAATTACCTCTAGTTTGACAAGCACTCTATTTATTTATTTATTTACTATAGTTTTTCTTTGTCTGGGGCTCCGTTGTCACAACAATTGCCTTTGGCTTTTGTCCCCAAAACTATTGTTTGTGGCAATTACCTATCGCTTTATGCAACTATCCAGCGATACGACGATATAATTTCACAGTCAAGGTCGTTTAGAGGGTGAGCTTAGACAGTTTTGATTGGGTTTTTTTTATGGGTAGTTTCCACTCATCAAAGTTGGTTGAACCAAACAAATTGTAGCTCAAAAAAGAGAAAACAATTAACAACGAAACAAAGCTGATGTTTTGTCCCCAAAAAATTAACAACTCGCTGAAAAACAACATAATAAATGGTTATTATCAACTAAATTTCTGAATTCGCATTCAAATAAAAACTTTGCAGACCACAAATTTCCAACGAAATTATATTATTTTCGGGTTTTTTATGATTATTTCTCATATTTTTTTGGGTTGTCTGAAAAGTTTTTGTAAATTATTATTTTTGTTGAAATATTTTGTGGTCCCGGCGATAATGTTATCGAGAACTGAACACAAAAAAAAAAGAGAGCAACAAAGAAAAACCCACACTCTTGGTGGTCATGGATACGATGTATATATTCAGACCTTCCCCTCCTGACATCTCTCTCTCCATTATATCTCTTTTCTTGCTCCATTTGCGAATGCCTGAAGCAACTTTTTTTTGTGTGCCTTTTTTTTTTTGCATTTTAATTGAATTACAAGGGAGGAGACAGGCGGGGGCGTCGAGGAGGTGCCTGGAAAAACAGTTCCTGGTCGCGTGTATCGAGCAGAGCACCAACTCCTGGCCATAAATCTGTAACTGTTTGCTGTACTTGACACATTTCGTAGTTGGAACTGAAGTTGCCACACGAAAAAAAAAGGAAAACAAAAAAAAAGCGTAGAGTGTTGCAAGCAAATATTTGCGTAGGTGTCCGAACGAGTGTGTTGCTGCAGGCTTCGTGTCAATTAAAATTAAACTTAAACTTAGGAATTAATAAATGTTTAATAAAAACACGAAAGGATAGAGGGGTTGGATGGTGGAAAAAAGAGATAATATAGAGATTATCTTGGATTAATTTGGCTTAAATAAAGACCTTATTTTATTTAAATAAAATTGATCTTAATTCTTTTAAAGTAAAATATAAAATTAAATAATTTAAATTTTCTGCAAGGTATTTCTTATTTAATATAAATATCAAACTCAAGCTGGGCGCAATTAAAATAAATTCCTTAATAGTTTGACAGCCATAAAAATATTATTATTTTGTAAAAACCTCAAGGGAATAATTATTTTCTACTTTTCCAGGCAATTAAACTTGTCCTTAAATACCACAAAAACTGCATAAACCATGGCATTGCCTTTGCATATATGCATTTAAATCGTAAATGAGAAATATAAGAGATATAAGAGATATAACAGATATAAAAAATTTTGTATTAAATAGGTGATAAAACCAACCTTAAACCAAAAGGCCACCTGAGTCAATAATTTGCAGAAATAAGAGATATCGTCGACAGTCCGAAAAAGTAAAAAATCAGCAAAAATTAAAGCATTGCGGATTGCGGTGTTGTAAATCCAATCCAATTATTTATATATTTGTTTATCGATTTCAACGTTCCGCCATCATAGTTGCAGTTGTATCCGATTGCGTATACGCAGCGTGGGCGTTCGTGTCCGCAGAAAAATTTCCATTTACAAATTTGTCACAGCATCCATCCGACGGTATTTATATTGTTTTTGTTTTAATTTTTAATTTGTTTGGTATTTAATTAAGGGGAAAAATAAGTAAGCCAGCGGCAGGACCGGGGCATTAATGAAAGCAAAACATATTTAATTAATAACGAGAAATTCGTGTTGTGTTTTATGTTGTTGATGATGATGTTGTTTTGTCTCTCCCAGGTAGTAGTTGTTGCTGTCATGCCGCATAACAATGTTCTTGGTTTATGCATGTAAATGTACTTGATATTATATATATATATATATATATATACATTGTGTGTCATGTTTAGCTTTACACATCACGCATACGCCATGTAAGCCGCCGCAGAGCGAGCAAGGCAAATATCATAAAATATTCTTTTATTTTTATTTTTATGAATTTCATTTAATTTAAGTTTATTTTTTCGGCACACTTTGTGATGACTGCATGTTGTGGTTGTATAAAAACATGAACAAAATTTGCATATAGCGCGAAAGGGGATACTCGAATATTTATTTGGAGTACATGGAATGATGGTACTTTATATATATGGTGTGGTATGGTGTATGAGCTTAACAAGAGCTGAGAAAAGCATATAATTTATAACAAGGCCATGTTTTTATACACTTTCCATGATGGAAATATTTTAAAAATTGCTTGAAATATTCAAAAAGAGTTTGAAATATTAAAAGAACTGCTTATTTTTCAAACTTCCCTTGACATAAAATCAGAATATCAAACAAAACATTTTCCAGTTAGTAAAACCTAAGAAACCTCTCCTGAAAACCCCTTTAAAATCCTGCCTTAAACACATAGTCAACTCTTACATTGTTCCCTTTGCCATCAAATGGTTATAAAACTTTACCACTTCATTGTGCTCGGGGCTCCTGGCTGCTGAAGGGGATTCCCTCCTAGTATAAAATTCAATCTCAGCCGGGGCCTAACCTAACCAATCGAGTGTAGGGGAGCGCTTTCTATCGGCAGCATCTTTATGGCTGTGAACAATGGAGCTCAGAAGGGGAAGCTCTCTCTCTATCCCTCACTTCAAAAGGGGCGAAATTATCCACAAAAGTATGTGACATTCGAGGGAGGAACACCCAGTTAAGTTATCACCCGAATTAACGGCTCAATGGAGGAGGATGAGGCGAGGACCAAGATGGAGATAGAGACGCGTGGCACACAGATGGGTCCTGTGCAACTAGGTCTCCGGGCCACTTGAGTCGACGGAAAGACGCTGAAATGATGTCGTGCGTGCGCAAACTATGCGGCGTCATTAAATCTAACGAGCGCCGGGAGATTTCCTTGAGAGGGGGATGACTACGACTACGACTCTGGTTTCTAGCTGTGACTATGAGTCTGTGGATTCAAGTGGATTTTACATATATTTCCCACAAAGTTTTGACTGTTGTAGTTATTTCAGTCTCAAATACAAGAGACTTCTAAACATTAACTTGGCTTAATTAAGGCATTTTGCCCATTTACTAGATCTAACTTTCCTTCCAACGAGTCTCCTCTCTCCTCTCCCTTTTTAGTTTAAGATTTATTTTGTTTATTTTGGCCAGAAATTGCCTTCAATTGATTCTAGTTGTGGGGGTCATAAATAAAGGGATTTCAAGGGTCTGCCCGCCCGCCTTTCTGCTGACCACATTTCCCTGCCATTTGGCTAAAAGCAATTCCGCTATTCCCTTTTAGCCAACATCAAGGGGTTATCCTGTCTGTCTGGCTGTCTCTCTAGCTAAAAAGTTAAGGGTTCAGAGCATTCGATTAGAAATCCCCTTTGAATTTCGCCCTTCTCGCTGCTGATTTATGGTGGAAATTCGCTTGCACTTTAGCCAAGTGCCTTTGCACTTTTAGTTACTGCCAAGTTCTGGCAAGGAAACTAAAGGGAACAAAGTTGGCTTTAAGTAGGGAATAAAGTTTAGGAAGTTCTTTTCTTTTATGCATTATTTATAGTTCAATAATCTAGTAAAAAATGATGTAATAAAGGTATCTCGAACAGGCCATAAAGCTTAAATTTATAAAGTTTCTTTTACATAATAAAACTCTTAAAGTAAACCACAAATATCCATTACAGTTTGTTTTCTTAATCATAATTCCTTAACGAGTCTAGAAATCCAAATGCGGCTAAGCTTTCCATTCTGGTTTCTTATCTCCAAAGAGCCAAAGTTATTGACTGAACTTGAGGCTAGAGACAAAGCAGGTAACGCCCACCCAGAAATTTAAAGCCGCGAATACTGATCAGCAAAAGCTATAATTTCGATTTGAAATTAGCAGGCGGAAGTCGAGAGATGCCAAAGGCCTACACACACTGGCAAAGTGGAGCAGCAAAAGATTGACTGACTGATTGACAGATTGACTGATTGATATTTGTTAATAGTAAATTCCGCAAGAGTCTAATAATAAATTTATATACTGTCAGGTGTCCCGATAAAGACGACTTGCAACCGATAAAATGTCAAGTTATTGTCTTTGGTCTTTGGGATTTACTCAACAATTCTTCGGTTATAAAAAGGCTCGCAAAAAGAAAACAACAAGAGTTAAGGCCTGCAAATATTTACGCCATGATATCAGGCATTGTATTCTTTATGACAGACCCATATATATATATATATATAGGGTTCTATGTTCGCTGGCCGATAAGATATGCGGTCAATAAGCTGATTGATATACAACTGTGGAAGCAGGAAATGTGCCAACAACCGATATGCTTTTCACTTGAAAGAAACCCGAGAACGAGCTGGAAAACCTGGTTTATTTATGAGGGATCAATAACCAGTTATTGTTTTAGTCTTTATACTTTTTTAATTTATATTAAGAAATATTATAAAGCTACTTTAGAAAATAGGTTCATAACCAGCTCAAAGAATCACTGTCTGGCCTTAAGTTTATAATGTTTAATGACTTGACTTTGACACTTATTTTAGTAACTTAAAATTAACCTAAAAGTAACCCGAATAAACACACTTTATGTATAGTTCCTAAGCCCCAACATAGAGCTAGAGTATCCCATTAACCAACAGCTAGTTCCCACACATTTCAACCAAAAAATTTACAACATAATTTACTAAGCTCCAAATAACAGCCACAACAAGCCACGCCCCCTCAGCAAAGGCTAACAACAAAAAGCCGCCCCAATTCAAGTAACTTCACTTGCCACACAGTGAAATGGACATCGAATCGAAAATCGGAATTGACCAAATCGAAAACGGAACAAGCCGGCATCCAGCAATTAGCTGGAGGTCATTGTGTGCCCCGGGTCAGTGCAGGTCAGCTCCAAAATCGATTGCAGTTCGGTTTCAGTTGAGTTTCCGTTTGCAATTCTGCGGTTTCAATATTGAAATGGGTGCGGCATGCCCCCGCATGTTACTTTGACAATGTGTTTCGCGGCAGCAATTTGTTTTTGGCCAACAAATTTGTTATTAAATGTACACAAGTGATTGGTTCAAGTAAGCAAAGTAAAGTGCAGGAAGTTAAGAGGGTAAAACAGAGGTAAAAGGGTATCAATAACTTGCTTTAGGTTTCTTTCTCTATAGCTATATAGATCTTCTTTCATTATTAGACTTAAATATATACTTTTCTATATCTTTATTATGGTAAACAAATCAGATAACTATCCATTTGAAGCTTCATTCTCTAGCTCCTTCCTTTTATTTCGTACTCCTTTCTTGACAGACGACTGCCATTCAATTGTCAAATATATTTTGGATTTGCAGCGTCACGATTTCCGGCGGGGCACGACTCTCCTCCAGTTGCAGAAAATTGCATTGAACTTCAAAAATTGAAAATTCACGAGGGCAGGGGCGTGGCCCATGACGGCCTCGGCTTTATGTTCAATATAATGCTGGAAGGGCACGTGGCCGGCAGCTGAATAAAAAATTCAATCAACAAAAAAAGACAAGAAAAAGTGATGAAAAATTGCAATGCAATTCCAGTGTAATTGGTTTTCTGTATCCCAAAAATAAAGAAAACTATCAAAAAACATCATGTTTAGTTTAATTGAAATTGTTTGCCATGTCCCCGATTTGAATTTGATAAACGCTCAAATATTATCGATATTCCTTTGGAAAAGCAAACTGAGATCAACTGGCCATTGCTTTCGAGGTCAGAATATCAAAATTAAGGTAGAAATTATGTAATATATAGATACACACATTTTCTTTGTTGACGCAATGATTTTCAAGAAATGTTGCTTCTTTTTACCGCTTAACTACGGCTGTTACATCATCGGCGCCCTCTTCCTGAGCTTCCACGTTGGCGAACTGATAACGCACACGACCGACACGATCTTCATTAAGAACGTCTCCCAAAAGGGCTGGGGGGCGGTGGTGATGGCTCCGATCCTGATGGTGGGTACCTTGGTGTCCGTACTGCTGATCTATGGCGCCGCCAAGGTGAGGTATGCCCGGAATGTCCTCATCAATCTAGCTTACTTATTTAATCCTCTTTTTTGTTGTTTCTTTTTTTGTTTACAGCGCAAGCGTGGCTTTATCCTGCTCTGGGTTATAACGAATATCATCATACTCGTACTGTATATCATCCTGTATATAGTCTCCTTTGTAAAAGCCTCGCCACCGCCGATCATTATCGGTGTCCAATCGTTCATCATACGTATGTTATCGTGTGTGAGATTCACTATCCCAAATTTTTTTACAATCCTTACTAATTATCTGCCCAACAGTTGGTCTCATATACTCGCTGTTCATAGTGCATGCATTTTACAGGTACCTGTCGACGGTGGAGCACGACGATGTCATTTGAGAAGGGGGAAACTGTCTATAAACTACTCTATATATATATGCCGTGTAACACTATGAACAATGTCGTACTTTTAAATTGACGGTGATCCAGTGACGACTATATTCGTATTTAGTCAAAATAAATATATGCTTTTCATCTGATCTAGTTTTCTCATTTTACAAAGTCAACATCAGAATCACAGAAACACAACATAACAACATATTTAAAACTATATAAATCTTGGTGGCAAAGTATATTGATCCTTTGCCATGGCTTGTCACTGTTGGTATCTAAAAAAGATTGTAAAAAACTGCTGCTTATGCTATTCGCTGCGCCTTGGAACGCTACTAATTGGATCCATCCTCCTGACATGGTTCATCTACCTGACTCTCGGCAGCGGCTTCATGATGGAGTGCATCTTCCCCAATGAGTATCAAACCATGAAGCAAGTACCTGCACCGGCCGCCCTCAAAACCACGATGGTTTTTTCATTTTTTGGCATCTTGGCAGCGGCCATGCTCTGCATTGGTGTGCATAATGTGAGTTTTATATACGAAATTTGGAAGGTTTAAGGTTGCATATAGAACAAAAATCGTTTTGGGAGGGTTTAAGGTTGCATATAGAACAGAAATCGATTTTGGGTTTATAAAAGACCCTTAAAAGGTCTCAAAAATGAGCAAGCTTGCATTAAACATGAAATTTTTCAAATCAAAAATAACATTGCATACTTTTAGGTGCCATTTTAAAAGGTTTTAAAACCTCTCATAATTTTATATTTTATTTAGATTCTACTCTCTTACAATCTATATTTTTATTATTTCAGAACAACGAACTGCTTTTTCTGCCCTTTTTGGGCCTGGCTCCAATTTGGATAATTGTTCACATTCTCGTTTTGCTGGCCTACTCCTTTAAACTGGTCTTAGTCGTATTAACGCTCTTGACCATAGGTGAGTTGGTACTGGAAAAAATATATATTGCCTGTGATTTTAATTTCCTTGTTATCCTTACAGGATTTTTAATTTACGCCTGGATAGTGGTATGGTCCTACTACGTTGAACTGCTCTATGCCTTTGAAGATGAGCTGGAAACTGGCTATATATAGGGAGTACTTGATTTTTTTTAGTGATAGATCTATGGATCAGTATGAATGATGATGATGACTTTGGCTTGAAAGTATATACAAAATTAACTCGTGTGCATTAGCATTCTCAGAGCTTGATTCAAAATTAAAATGTTGTGAATAGCATTCTCTTTTTGGTCTTTTAGCATTACTAACATCTGATATTCTTAATTGAAAAGTAACCCCAAATTGTTTCTTTTCCGTTTAGTAAGTTTCTGGCTCAGGCTGTGGGCATGCTCTTCGAGCTGCTCTATATACAGTACGATGCACTGAGGAGACTACTACTATAATGTACTATATAATGTGTGTTCTATAATGTTTTTAATGACAGCGACCGACTTACCTTGGGCAGTGAGGCGAGCACCTGCTGCTTGACATCCCAGACGAGCCGCTCCGATGGGAACTGCAGGCACTTGTAGACGTTCAGCTCCGGCACATGGATGCGCACCAGCAGCCATCCGTCCCGCGGCTCCGGTGGCGGCTCATCGTCAAACGCCCCCGGCCCGGACATGGCGTCCGTATTGGCCGGGTTCTGTTTGACCTTGGGTGTTGGTGGGTGGTACGTCGTAATTTTGGCGGCTTTCCTTCACGCTTTTGGTGAATAAAAAAAACGGGGGCTTTTTCTGCCTCCTTTCTACTTTTCCTTCTCAGAGTTTAAAGTTGCTCTGGAACTTGTTTCTAAGTTTTGTTTTGTTTATTTATTTTGTTTTTATATTTTTTATTGGTTATTTATTTGTTTGTTCGACTGGTCTTCTGTTGATGGAATTTTTTTGGCTTGAACATTTCGCTGAGAAATTTTCGTTGAGTCAGTCGCATGATGAATCTGTAGAAAATATATAAAAAATGGGATTAGCAGGAAATTAAATATTAAATTTAGGTTAAGTATTGCATTTAAATATATATTATTATTATATATTATATATATTATATTTATTAATAAAGACCTGATTTATTAGCCATAAAATATGTTAATGGTGGATGCTTCCGGCCTGCCCATTAAAAATAACTTTAACGGAATTGTTAATGCTCCAGAGCCAATTAAGTCATAAATTTGCACTCTTCCTTGGCATTTGCATGGGAAAATTATTCACACACAAACACATGTGCATAATGGACACAGTTGCCCCTCCCCTCTCTGAAAATAAACTCGTTTCCACAGAGCACTTAGCGTTGGAAAACTTAATTTGCAAATTGGTTTACTTTTCTAAAAATGAAAATAAAAACCTCGACTCGTAGTCAGTCAATTGGCCGCCGTCTGAAAACTGAAAACTGAAAACTGAAAACTGAGACTTGGAGACTTGGAAACCCTCGTAAAATTCGTCACTGCAAAAAGAAAACACACACAAAAGCCGCAGAAAACATTCCATCCTCGTTGATTACTGTTTTGATATTGACATTTTATGGCTGCACCACATTTGAATTGCAGTTGCAACTGCAATTATGCACAAATTAAATTCACACGAAGGAAATGGGGGCCCGTAAATGTGTGCCACATAGACCCGCTGACAGTTGTCGCTTTTCCATAAGGTGGCGGGGAGAGGTGGGGGGGGGTAACTGCTGCAACTGTGGGCGGAACGGGTTAAACACCAACAGGCAACACTGCAAGTCTGCACTTTGTCGCATTTAATTGCGAGCGTGTTGATTGCATTCAACTAGTTAAAGCTGGCATTTTGTAGGCGGAAACCTGCGGCGAGGAAATGCGGGGGAAAACCTGCGGGGGGAGGGGAAAACCTGTGGTGCGAGGGGGGACGGGAAAAATGGAAACGCTTGCCGGTGAAAGATAAATCCTAATTGAGGATAAAAGTTGCGGGTGCCGGCAATGAGAGATGAAAAGGTTGCGCCAAATGAAAAGCCATTACCAAGACAAGGGTTTGTGCCAAATATCACAAAGGAAAATAAATGTTAACCTAAAAATATAGTTAAATTGGAACTATCTTGAAAGTATTTCTTGGAATTTATTAAATTATAATAAAATTAAATTATATTAGTAGTGTTAAATGTTTTAGAAACTTGTAATTATCTTTCCTCATTTAAATTTAGATCAACTTTCATAATTATCATTTATAATTTTTTACTTGAATATTCCCCTTTAAAATCTCAATAAAATTGAAATTTATTAAATTTATATTAGTAGTCTAAGACTTTATTCACTTTATTTATACTTATCTTTCTTCATTTAAGTTTAAATCAAGTCTCATAATTATATGTTATCATTTCTTTATAGCATATTTTATTATTACTTTATTATAACTTTTAAATCTCATTAAAAACAATCTTTAAAACCTCACAAATTAACTTGCCATTACTGCTGACTTATTAATACTATTTCTCTTTTGTTAATTCTCTCTTTCTGATAAGTTGCTTACCATAAATCACAATTTAAACTCTTGATAAAAACGTATAATTTATATGTATATTATTTATAGAGTGTTACCTCTCTCTCTCTCAAATAAATAATCTCTTTTAGACTTGTAAACAATTTGTTTAAATAATAAAGTCTATAATAAATTATTACTGGCTCTGCTTTAAATACCCTTAAAAATTAAAAAACAACTTTTCCTCCGGTTCAGTGCCCCCGTTTAACAAAAAAAATATGTCACGGTCAGAAAACTTCACCGGTATACATAAATTAAGCCCAAAAATATATACAATAAAAGTAAATACATGAAATGAAGACTGCGTTTAAACAGGTGAGTGAGACAAAAGGCCCGTTCACCTTGGCCAACACTCGGCTGTCAATCAAGTCAACGAATCTACGAGTTGTTCAAGTGAAATTATCAAAGGCAAAGGCAGAGCGCAAGTCGAGTGTCGTCGCCAGACTTCTGTTTTGATGATAAGAGAGTCGTTGGAGCCAAGGCATTGGTATTAATGGCACTCTGATAATGGCCTAAATAGAGGCCCAAATACAGGCTGATACTGATAAGGCGAGAGCGTGGCGTTTCGGCTACGATTTGGCGCCTCAAGTGGTAAACCCGATTCCCTTTATAATTACGTATACGCCACGTGGTCGCCAAGCAAAGTCATTCAAGAAAAACGGGGCAAGGGGGCCAGGTAATAATGATGAGTGTTTTTTTATTAGCCGGATTGAAAGTCAGCACTTTTGGTTTTAATTGAAATTTTCATGGATCGGAGTTCCGGAGGCACAAAGTTTATTTTATTTTAATTGGAAAAGTTGGCGGCATAATGGAGCTTTAAAATACTGTTCAGTGGCATATGGAGGGACTGATTTACTGAATTACAGAATTCACTGTATGACTCGTTGGTCAGTAAGAGTCCAAAGCATCCCTCAACGATTTGCAGCGATTTTTCACTTGAACTAATGGGAAAATTGTGCCCAACTGTCGGTTCAAGTGAATCAAAATTTATGTTATTTTCGCTTTTATTTTATGTGCGAGCAGAGTACCTTTTTTTTGCTTTCTTTGTCGGACAGACAGCTGTCTTGCGGCTGTCAAAGTTACAACTTTTGGTGTTCCCCTCTGCCGATCGCCATTACCCACAACCCTCTACTCTATATATATATATATATATACTCTATATATATATATATATATATATTCCTGCTGTGCTTTTCGGGGGATGTCTGTCTAGCCTGTCTGCTGTCTGTCGCTTCTATTGTCTTAGCCCTGACAGCTATTTGGCCCGGACAGTCGGGATATAGCCCGAATAATGCCTGGAGTCTCTGAGGAAACATTTATTGCAAAAGGTGTAGTCTGTGTGTGTTATCTGGTGTATGTTGGGGTAGAACACAATTTTTATGGTTTCCTTTTTATGACAAAATCAATTGTTGACAGCGACGAACAAATTATTGGGCTGGGTAAACATTAATTGGCGGGGCATAGGGTCACATAAGAGATAAACCATAAAAATAGAAGATAAGCTAAGGTGGTGAAGTTGATTTTTTGTTATAAGAAGTTAAAGGGAGAAGGATTTATACGGCGGGAGATTTCAATCTAGCTTTTATTCCGTTTAAATAAAAAAATATTCAAATATACAATAATTAAAAGCCTTTGGCCACACCATTTCTCATTTTCAAGCACTTGGTCACACTAATCCAATATTTAATTTCATTTTAATCCGGTTTCTCTCATAATCGCTCAATTTGTAGATCTCATGAATATTCCTTTTCATCTTTATCACTCTTGCTAATTGGTATTTGGGCACATTCCTCATTTTCAAAACTTGGTCACACTAATCCAATGTTTAATTCCATTTTAATCTTGTTTCTCTCATAATTGCTCAATTTGTAGACCCCATGAATATTCCTTTTCATCTTTATCACTCTTGCTTTTCGGAATTTGGGCATATGACAAATTTTCCTTGCCATATTTCAGTTATTTTTTTTTTTTATTTCGCAGCTGCCCCTCTTGAGCCAGTTTGAGTGCGCTGTCTCCTTCACTTGTTAGCTCACTCTATGGCCGTCTCCCCTCCCCGCCAACTCTGGTCTCTCTTGAACCACCCCGTGCACCTCCTTCAGCTAAGTGCTTGTGACACTTGCCTCTCCAAGGCTTTATGACAGGCGATGAAATTTTATTTGGGCAAAAGTGTGACAAACTGAAAATGACAAAGTGCTCGCGCTTCGAACCAGACTTGAAGCCAGAAAGAGAAGGGGTCAGAGCCGGGCCAAAAAGGTTAGAGTTTAAGCAGTGAGGCGGCTGACGGGGCAATGTAAATTAAGTTTTAAATATGCCACATCGAATGGGGGCTTAAGTTGGAATTAGTTACGGCACCGGAGATGGATCCCTGGAGATTGTGGACCAAGCGGGCGAATTTACTGGGTCAGTGGAGAGCCCCATTGGGATTGCTCGAATGCGCAACTAAATGCGACTGGAGTTGCATGTGGCACACACCAATAATAATATGTGCACTTGAAGAAATAAAAAGAAATTCGATTTTATGCTCAATATTTGTAGACTTGCTTGCAATGTTTAGTTGGTCACACTAATTTTAATCATAAAAAAAGGTCACACCGTGTCTAACGTATGATGGTCACACTTAATTCCTTAAAACTATATTTTATCACATAACTCCTTAAACTATCATTCTTTTTCGCTCTCTGCACAAATATCCGAGGATGGAGAGACAGCATAGCTTATGCATAATGGCCCATGCATATTTAAATTGCCTTCGCTGGATGTTGCAGTTGGTGCTGCTTTAAAAGCAAATTACTTTTGTCATTGCAATGGCTTGCCGCTCAATCTTGTGGGGATTGGAGAGAGCTAAAGGCTAAAAGGATGCAGGGACGGTGAGCGAGGGTGCCAGAGGAAGGTCCTTGTGTATAGCCACTTATTGTGTGGCACACTCTGTTGTGGATGCTGCAAGTAATTTGCCTTGGCAACGGCCACCCCCCAGCCAGCCACTGTAGCAAAATCAGAAGCAACAACAATTGTAAAATGCAAAATGCAAGCCCCAAACCGCCCGGACAAAACTTAATAATGGCAAACTATTATTCTTACACCAAACAGTGGTGAAAATACGAGAAACAGGAGCTTAATTTCAAAGTATGAAATGTTTTAAAATTGTATATTTAAAAATGGGTATAAGTAATATTTTTTCCTAATAATTTGTGATATTTTAGGATTTTCCTTTCGTTTAGTAATTTAGTTTTCCTTCACCCTTCATCCCACTGTCACCCCGCTAACATCGAAGACGCCATTTTGCTTGTTGACGACTCTCGGTGCATTGTTGCGTGTGCCGGAAACGGAAATGCGCACATAATTCTGTTAGAAAACATGCAACAAAATGGCGGCCAGACCGCAGAAGAGGGAAACGGGTAAGATGCCAGACCAGTTGAGGAGAAAACTTTAATTAAATAATGCTAAATGCAATTTCGCATGGCTTTGCCACCGGCTCCTGCTGAGGCAGCACAAAAACATGTCACAGAGAGCATCTCCTGGCTAATTTATTTTGCTATTTTCTGTTTATTCGAACACCAGAACATCAGCAGTGAGAGACCGCAGAGGAAGCAGAATCAACCGAAACGAAACGGAGCGAGAGAAAAGCGAAACAAGGCAAGAAAAACTTTAACCCCGAAACTTGTTTTCCAGTCACGTTCATTTTCAATCAAGTGGCATCATTATGCTGGCCAAACAAACTCTGGCTCCAAGTTGAGGCTAAAATAAAAATCAGCAACAGAGAGAGAGTAAGAGGAGGCCAGGAAGAGCCACCACAATTGGCTAATACAATGGCTAAATTAGCTTGGACTCGAGTGGAGTGTGTGTGGTGTGTGTTGCCCTTAACCCTTTGCTGCCGCCTCTTAGGTTGTCTGTCTGTCAAGTCAGTCAAGTCCAGCAATCAGTCCTTTGTCTAGGCCCACAAGCCGGCAACAAATTACCTTCGAGCCACCCAAAAAACCACAGAACCCACTTACCTGGGTGGCCGCCATTGACCAGCCCGGCTAGCGACTTCCTGCTCAAAGTCGAAAAGGGAAACAGAAGTTGGATACGAATCACATAAATCTGCTGGGAAATCGCATAAAGGAGGAACAACAAAAAAACCAAATTGAAGCATTGACATTTTGGCATTTATTTGATGAGAATTTGTTTGTGAGTCTTGAAGGGGTTTCTCCCCTTAATAAATCTCTTTTTCAGTTTGGAAAATCAATTCGGAAAACCAATTAAATTGACATGCAGTTTAGCAGGTGTTCGGTGTTACAGCAGCGTTTCTTTTTTAACAAATTGTATAGCCAACAGCCAATAAACCAAACTTATAGTTCAATTAATTATATAAGTAGCATATTTCACAAGTCCTGAGACGCGCTTGCCTTTTTGCTAATTTCAGCAGCTCGCATTACGTCACAGAGCCATTAAGTCAAAAGTTGTATTTTTGCAATCAATGAAAATAAATTAAAGTCTAGAGGGGGGAGAGGAGAGGAAAGAAGGCAGAGACAGACAGAGAGACACACAACCGATTAAAGAGAAAAACAGAACAAAACTTTATGCAAATGTTTACCGCAAAACCGATCTAACCAGTTTCCGAATGCAGTGCAAAAATCTCAGAAAACCAAAACAACAAATGACAACCGACAACCGCGACAAGTATACAGATGGACAACACATGGAAACACACACAGCCATAACAGCCACGAGATATACAAGATATATAAACATTAAATGTGAGAAAATTATGGGTTTCGTATTTAGAAGTGAGTAACACAAGACTCGCTCGCAGTATAAGGCAAAACTTACCCCTAAACTTTCCGTCTGTCTTGGCGGCTTAGAACTCTGAGCTGCTCAAACTGTAGGGTCCACAGACATGAGGTGGCTAAAATGAAAGGAAGTATGGTTTAATTAGTCATTGAGGTATTTATATTTGAGAGAAAATTATGTACAATATTATTACTTTTAATGTATTTAATGAGCATTATAGGATTTACAGAAAATTAAACCATATTTAAACATTATCAAAAAGGTTTAATTTGCGGTTTATTTATTGTGATTGTTAGTCTTCTATCAATTGATAGCTTATTTTAATTTTTATTAAATTTATTTAATGTGCTCTTTTTTTATCTATCAATTGATAGCATATTTTAATTTTTATTAAATTTATTAACATTAATTTATTTGTGCTCTTTTTTTATCTATCAATTGATAGCTTATTTTAATTTTTATTAAATTTATTTACATTTATTTATTTGTGCTCTTTCTTTATCTATATTATTTATAAATTTTTATTTTATTTTCATTTTTATTATATTTATTACCATTTATAAATGTGCTGCTTAGTTATTTTTAAATTTATAGCTTATTTATGTTTTCTTATATTTATTACAAACTATTAATTACCATTTATTGATTTATTAGCATTATAGATTGTTATCCCAAATTTTTATTATATTTATTAACATTTTTTAAATGTGTTTGTTATTTATCTTTAAATTGAAAGCCAATTTAAGTTCCATTATATTTATTTCTTTATCTAACAATTGATAGCTTATTTTAATTTTTATTTTATTTATTATCATTTTTTAAATGTGCTGTTTAGTTATCTTTAAATTGATAGCTTATTTAAGTTGTATTATATTTATTACCATTTCTTTAATTACCATTTATTGATTTATTATCATTATTGATTGTTATACCAAATTTGGTGGCTTCTTGCATTTTTTTTATATTTATTATCATAAAGATATAAATTGAAAATTTAAACGCAATTTTAATAATATTTAAATTAAATAACAAGGCTTATATTTTTATATTTAGTTATTTTTTCATTTATTACCTTCATTTTTTGCTTATTTTAATTCATATTATATTTGGTACTACAAAAAAATATATTTTATTGTTTTTTAGAGATCAAATGACATTAAAGTCATTTAAAACACATTTAAACGTTGGTAATAATGCTATCTTTTCCATTTTTATTTACAATTTGAACATTATTTTAGCATATAATAAGTGTAATATTTCATAAATTACCAATTACCATTTAAAGAGTCTCTTCTAAAACCTAAACCCCACTTCCTTTTCCTGTCTATACTTAAATTTCGCTTATATTTTAATTAACTCCAGCAATTCAATCATCTTTAACAGCTCATGTCCCGGACTCTAGAATTTCCCTCTGCCTTCGCTTCGCTTCGCTTTTCTTGATTAATTTCTATTTAACGTGCAAATATTTTTTCTGTCAATTTCGCCAATAAATGCAATTTATATCTCCAGCCAACAGCAGCAGCAGTGCTGGCAGGGCTAATTTCATATTTCACGTCTGGCGAGGAGAGCTCCTTTGCCTTTGCCTTTTGCCATTGCCATTTTCTGCTCCTTCGTGCCCGCAGGGCCATCAATCATACGCCATGTAAGCAGCAGACGCACACAATCGAATCAATATCAGAGTGCCAGAGAGGAGGTGAGGTGTGGGTTGAGTGAGTGTGTGCAACGCCCACGCCAGAGAGCATAAAAATTGCATTTGCCACAAATCGAAGCATGGCTAGTGGGTAAAAATTAAGCAAAAGTCATATGCACACACTTGGAGACTTAGAATATTTATTAGGCAGTTTGTCAGGCACTGGAAAACGATATGAATCAACGATGGAAAATGCACAATTTCATTACTCGGAGAGTGTGGTATAACCATAACAAATTCCCCTTAATTTCATTGGAAATGCCACAACGGCCATAAATAAACAACGGCAATACATAAAGCCAACTTCGGCTTATATTAAGTTGTGTAAACAAACTGATTTCCAAGAATATTCAAGTGGTTGCTTTAATCATTGTTGGTTTTATTCAAAAGATATCTCACTTACTCACTCCCTCTAATAACTTTATTTTTTAGCCATTTGAATTTATTGACACATTTCAGAATGGCCAGAATGGTAGCGGGGTTTCGGCCAAGTAATTAAGCCCCGCTGACGAGCCCAAAAATGTCTCGAAACGATTTTGTAACCGCTCTTGCCTTTCATGGAGAACTCGAACTCGACTCGGACTTAACTTGGCCCGCAAGCTGGCTGACTGGCCATAACTGGTTGGAGCAGCAAATGATTTTTAATAACTTTGACACTCATTAAACTCAAATTACATGCATTTGATTACGCAGCCACATGGGAGTCGAGAGTTGGAAGCCTTTGCATGTGGGGATTTTTTTTGTACCAAAATCTAAGCCGCTTAAATTTCATCATCATCATCATCAACATCATCGTCATGACAGTAGGCTTATGTTGAGGATGATCAAGGGGAGTAGCCTTATAAATGACTTTTAAAGTTGTGGAAAATTACTCAAAGTTAAAGTTGTAAATAAACAAAATAAAAGATTAAGCACTCAGTAGTAGTATTAAAAAGTTAATCGAAAACCTTAAATTAAATTAATTTGAAAAGCCAAGATAACCCCCATCAAAGCTCGAGTTTAATTAGCCATTAATTAGGCCCCGAAGAACCAGAGCTCATTGAACCGTTTACATAAAAAAGAATTCAATCCAAAAACCCATAAAAAACCTCATTAAATCAAAGGTAAAAATTTTCACAGAGCTCCGGGGATGAAGAGAGATTTGATTAAGACGACTTGACTTGGCCTGCAAATTAATTACTCACTTTGTCTTTGGACCCTGACAGGTAATTCCCGGGCCCTTGGAGTAGCCATGAACTTGACATCTATGAACTGTCGCCCTGCACCTCTTCACCCCTTTTGGCTGGCATGTGTTAACTTCTTTTTAATTGCCACCGGTCTTGGCCAGGTCTCGTTCTGAGCCATACAATCGTTAAGAGCTCTTTTTTTACGACTCGCGAACTCTGCGATTGGAACGTGCTGGCCAGGTAAATGCATTTGCAACACAGGCTTCACTGTACTCTGTTTTTTATTTCTCTGACTGTGTTTTTTTGTGTTCCCTCCAAGAAAATCACTTTGTTTTGTTCTCTGTTTTTTCACACACCAAACTCCGCCATGGACTGGGGCCCCCAGAGAGTGGCCAAGATCTGTGAAATGGCACGAACTTGCTTTATGGAAAGTGCCCGGGCCCGGCGACAGAAGCTACACAAGCTCTGAGTGCTAATGGAAATTCCGGAATGCGGCTGCATAATTCTTGGGTTTTATTTAACAGAGACACTCTTTTGTACACGGGAACAGTTTTTAAAGTGTTGCCAAAAGAGTTTTTAGTCACAAAAAGCATGAAATTGTAATTAGCAAGATGAGAGAAATACTGATTTATGAAGTTATCAAACACTTTATTTAAACATTTGCAAAAAAAATAAATAAAAACAAGTCATTAGTTGGGTTTTTTGGTTATGTAGAGGCTAGAGCCAGTTGGGAATTATACGGCTGCAGTGTGGAAATATGTATACTGAAAATGTAGTATCATAGTATCAAAAAAAAAAACACACTCCCTTATTGCGTCTTGGCTATAATAAGGCTAGAACCACTTGGGAATTATAGGGTTTCAATGTGCAGAACATTTTATTTTTAAAATACATTATTAAGATTGCAAATGTAGCATGAAAACCAATTTTAAACAATTTTAAAAGGGAAAACACACGTCATTGGTGGAGTCTTGGTAACGCAAAGGTTAGAACAACTTGGGAATTATTAGGTTTATGAGCAGAAAAGATTACTTGAAGTGAAATTAATGCAAGTATATTATTATAAATAATTTTAAAAATAGAAAATACACATCAATAGGTTAATTTTAGGCACTTTTATTGTCAGAATCATTTAGAAAATGTTGTTTTTAAAGACAAATTATGAGAAATTAAAAATATAACTGATTTACAAAGGAATAAAAAAACACTCCATTTGTTGGTTAATTTTTTTTTTAAACAGAATTATAGTTTCTGTTATCAGTATTTGAGGAAATTGTCTCGCTTTGATTAATTTTCTCTTACTTGATCGATCCCAAATCTTCATTCATTTAAAATTCCCACAAAAATTACAAACAAATAAATGAAAAAACGGAAAAAATTTGAAAACAACGAAAAATTGCCCACGATTATGGGACTTCGCTCTTTAGCCCCCCGAAAAAAAGATATGGCCTACACGAAGAAGAGCCATCCAATTAAGCCAAATCGACACTTGCCACAGGAGACAGACACAAAAAATAAAAACAAAAAACAAAAAAAATAATACTGCCAGCCAGCCAAGAAACAAAAGAAGGAAAAGCGAAGAAAAGACGACACCGTTAACGGAATGACATGCAAAGTGCAGCTGCTTTTCGCGTTTGCAGGGGAAAACTCAAGGGGAAATTCGCAAGGGGAGAGAAGGAGGAAAAAATACACTGCACACATGTGTGACACGAACAAAGAGCTGGAGAAAAGCAGGCAGAAGAGATTGATTCTCGCCGCGTCACGTGGGAAATTTTCAAGTTCAAAGCAATTTTCCAAGGAAGCGGAAAGCAGCAGAAGAGGCAACTGTAAAAAAGCGCAATACGAGTGTACCAAAGAGGTTGGAATAAAAATAAAGCTGAGCAGCGCACAGCACAAAGCGTGCACTCACGTGAGACTTGATAATAATCGGATTTGGGGGAAATCGTGAGGCGGGGAAAACACAGCGGGCCACCAGGAAAATGTTCGGAAAATACTCGGGCTACTAAAAATAACAAATACAGCACAGCACAGAGCTCAGCTCAGCCACTTGTATCGATTACAGAAAGGAGAGAAAAAAAAAAGAAAACTAAACAGGTTGAGAGGGTCTCTGGAGTCTCGGGAGAAATGCCAGCCATTCATCCATCCATCCAACGGTCCATCGTGGTCCCAGGTGAGCTTAGAAGATTCTCCTCCCTCTTCTCGCTTCGGAGTCTTAATGGATGGCCTTCGTTTCAAACAGTTAGAATTAATTGACGTTAATAATGTTCCGATATCAAGATTTATGCTCATCAAGCAGCTACTGTACACAGAATTCCCTGAAAACCTGTTCGAGCCACCGAGCCAGCGGTTCTTTTTTTCCATTCAGCCACAAAAATTTTAGCTGACAATTTTCCGAAAGACAACTCTTGGCCTAAACTGTTTGCTGCTTAGAATGTTTATAACCCTGAGCGGTGCTAATGATGATTTCCGAACATTATCTTGAGCGGTATAGCTGCTCAATTCACCTGCAATTTGCCTCAATGACAACCGATAAATATTCAATTTAATGAAATTGCATTTACATTCGCAAATAGCAAATAGCAAATGGCCAAAGCCACTTGAACCACTTTCTCGCCCACTCAACTTGATTGCAAAAACTGCACCCACTGTCGCTTGTCTATATCTTTCTCTTATTTAGGCTTTCAGCGATCGAGAAAGCCATTAACTTGGCCATCCATAATTTTTTAATTTACAAAACTCATGACAGTGAATGCCAGTGAGTGGGTCGTGAGTGAGTGTCTTGTGGCTTGACTTGATTTAAATAACCCAAAGACATCGTTTATCTGGGAAATTACATTTTTAAATCACTGCAATTTTATGGGGGAAAATCTTAAATCTTAAATCTTAAATAATATTTGTACCTGCATAATATTCAACCTACATCTGTTTCTCCTGGGCATTTTCTAGCTTCTACATTTTCCACAGCACCTGGTGTACAGTAAGAAAAATCTCAACTAAAATAAAAATATTTTTTATATACCAAGAAAAATAAATATAATAAAATTATAAGCTCAAAAGGAGGTTAATTAACTACCTTTAAAATACAGCCTGGCATCATGTACATTTTCTATTATTTAGCTTTAATTATAAGTTCTATACTTTCTCTCACTGCTGCCATTTTAGCTGCATTTACTTTTTAATCTCCCTTCCCTTTTTCCTCCTCTCCTTAGGCGCTTTTGAGTTGGCTCCTCTGGCCAAACTCCTGCGGGCTTCCTTCTGTTCCCCCTGTTCTTTCAGGCTACTCCAAGTCTCACATCCTTATGCATTTTTAAACAATCGCTAACCCAAATAAAGTTTCTTGCTTTCTGCTTTCATATTTACGGTTTCTACCAGGAGACCAAGCAAAAAGCAAAGCACACAACTAGGCGCCTTGGCCAGAAGCAGCAACAAAAGTGTGTATATGTGTGTGTAAAAATAGGGGAAAAGTGAAAAAACTAACCACTTTTTAGGGCAGCTAACTATAAAAAACCTTTCGACAGCCGACAGTTAATTTATTATCTCGATCCCAACTATCAGCTCCGCCTTGTTCTCGCCGATTTCTGATTGAATGTTGTTCGAACATTCCACCGACTGAAGACTGACAACGGGCTGTGTAAATAATAACATGGAATTTCTACTTCCCAGTGGCAACTTCTGTTTATTGCCACCGTGTTGGGGAGTTCGTGTTCTCTAACACGAGAGGAGAAAGAAAAAAAACAGGCCGCAAGTCATCTCCAGCATCGTTACAAGAACTTAGTTAATGCTCTTCCAGTGGGAGTTAGGTGAATAATAGTAGGGATTGGGTATTGAAAAAGGTTTATTTGAAGGGGTTTTATAATGATTTGAAGGGTATTAAAGAAGACCAAAGCTTTGAGTTTAATATAAAACTCTTTTAAAACCCTGAAAAAGGTGCCAGGAATGAGGTTAGAAAATTTTACATCAAATTTAAAAAATTTTGGTATTTAAAAAATATTATAGCATACTTTTAGACACCATATAAAGTATTTTTAAAACCGTATTCCGTTATTCTTCGAGTAATTTCCCATAGATACCGAATTTAATGAACTTTGAGAAGTTGCCAAGAATTAGGTTAGAAAATTGCACATACAATTTTGTCAAATTTTGTATATAACAAATAATATAGCATACTTTTAGACACCAATTAAAGTATTTTTAAAACCTTATTCCGTTATTCTTCGAGTATTTCTCAATAGATACCGAAATAAACCAACTTTGAAAGAATTAAACTTAACTCTCTCTAAAGTATTAATTATTTTATACAACAAATAATATCCTCCAATCATTTTTCAATGCCTACATTTTTCCATAATTATAATAAATAGAGTAACCATGCTTCGTGACAGCTGTATATATAACTCTCTTTTTTGTACCCGCAGCAGTTGGTGTTCTAGTTTATATCTAACCACTTGTATCTTGTACACAACTTTCGCAAACATAGATACACACACACATATACACACATGGTGGCAATTTCCATTGGCAATTGTGTTCTTGGCATCTGCGCCTCTTTCAGTTTACAGTCTTCAGTCTTGAGTCTTGAGTCTTAACTCTCAAGTCTTTCAAGCCTCATGTGAAACTTGGCCATTAATTTGAGCGCCGTTTTAAGGATGCATTCAGCTGAGAATGCAATGGCATGGCATTAGGTATTCTTCTTCTCATATTTTGCATGCTCCTACCTCTGGCATTTCCTTTTGTCTCCGGCAATTATGCATTATCTTGGATCGTTGACGTTGTTCTCACTGTTCTCCTTGTTGCGCTTCGAGTTTTGCATTTAATTACTGTTCACATTTCTCAAATTTCTCTCTGTCTCAGGTGTCGTCTCCGCTGGAAGGCATTATCATTACCATTATCATCTGTGTGCGAGTATCTGCATCTGAATCTGGCATCGTGCAGCGCCAACATTATGCTCATTATGCATTTCACTCGGGCCGAGGATGCATCTTCCTCGTTTTTTCCCTTTCCTCGCTGTCATATCTCTGGGAAAGTTCTCTGGGGGAAGTGGAAAAACTTGCAACCCCTGTGTGATGATTTGCTTATTAAAGTAATTAAGATTTTATGTTGATTTTCATGGCTAAATAAAACGTAAAAATATGGCAAATACAGGAGAGAAACCTTTTATTGAAAAGAGTTTGTAAAAGCTGCTAAGAAAAACTCTACCCATTAAGAACACTATAAAATACATTAAATATTTTAAAACATTAACATTTAGAAAGCTGTAATAAATTCCCTGTAACTAAAATAGAATTTTCCAACAAAAAAGAAAGATAGTTAACCTTTCAAAACTTCCCCTCTAGGACCAAGACAACAAGTGGCATCCAATTGCAGCTTCTAGTGGCAATTGAGAGCTGCCCGCCCAAGGCTAATTAATTTATGCACCCTCAACCGGAGGAGGAGGAGGAGGAGATGAGGCAGCTGCAGCAAAAGCCACGGCTGATTGACTGTTGCCAGACGCTTTTCCGTCCGATTGCTAACTGATTCCTGGCCGGATCACATGTTGTAACCACTTCTAATTATGCACATTCGCTGTTCCTTGTCAGAGTCATAGAAAAAAAAAAAAATAAGAGAAAAGAAAAGACATTGCTGGAGCTGCTGCTGCTGCCGCTGCTGCAGGTGCAGTTGCAATGGCAATGGAAATTGGTGCAACGTTGCGGTAAAAGGCAATAAAGTGGCAGGCAGGCAAGGCAAGAGGAAAGCCATGCAAAGCATCTGGCTGCTGCCCCTCTTCTTTGTGCCTTAATTAATTTTGATTGCACCACACAGGCAGGCTTTCCACGGCGGAAATGTTCATCACACGCGTGTGGCAAGGAGGCAAGGAAAAAATATAGTAAAGATACGTCCAAGGGAGCACACTAAGCCAAGCTAATTAATTGAATTGCACAGGTTGAAAGACCGCCTGGCGGCCCCATCATTACAGGCCATTTAGCATTGTTGGCTATGCAAATTGGCCCAAAGTCTGTGCGGAAGATTCGCCAGTCGCCAGTGGCCAGTCGCGATTCTCGATCTCACAGTCTCTGCCACTCCAGCTGATGAGATTATTAACTTGGCCGGCAGAGAACCATCTATTCGATTTGATGGGGTAATTGGCAGGCAAGTGTGATCACGACTTCGGACTGACTCTTTGCCACAACTCGTAGCCTTTTCCTGGCCATTTTCCTCGTTGGCCAGAAAATCATTTAGACCGCGAGCCATTGGAATGATGCCGCCGCTGCAGCCGTCAGATTGGCTTCGAGTTAGTTTGCCTTCAGGCCGCGAAACATTTTGTTGACAACGCCCGATGACAGCCCCCCTCCAAAAAAAAAAGGGGGTGGTAAAGGGGGCAGTTGTACTAGGCAACCCGCGCGATGTCTACGCATAATTCATGTTCGCGTCCAGACACAACTCCGTGCTCCATGCGCCAGCACAGTGGGTGTCCTGCAACAAATGAGCAGCTTGAAAAAACAGCGAGTGGAGTTACGTCTAGGAAAGGCAACAAAATATTGATATCGTTGTCTAAATCGATATTTTAAGCCATTATGTAACATTATATAATATAAATCGATATCTTTATCGAATCCCATTTCGTTTGAGTTCACTAATTTCGATTTTTTAATATTAAAATCGATTTTATCGGAATTTTAAAATACGATTCATCGAAGTTTTCGATATTTTGCATTTTTTGTTAATAATATCGCCCTTTTATTTTTAATCAAATATTTTACGAATTAAAAAAATTAAAAATATCAAAGTTTTCGATTATTTCCCTTCATATTGATCTCAATTTTCGAAGTTTCGATATTTTGGACATATTTTTTTAATAATTTCGCCTTTTTAAATTTAATCAAATATTTTACGTTTTAAAAAATTTTCAAAATATCGAAGTTATCGATTATTTCCTCTTCATATTGATCTCAATTTACGAATTTTCGATATTTTGGACATATTTAATTAATAATATCGCCTTTTTAAATTTAATCAAATATTTTACGAATTAAAAAATTTCAAAATATCAAAGTTTTCGATTATTTTCTCTTTATATTGATCTTAATTTACGAAATTTCGATATTTTGGACATATTTCTTTAATAATATCGCCTTTTTAAATTTAATTAAATATTTGACGAATTTAAAAAAATCCAAATATCAAAGTTTTCGATTATTTCTTCATTTTGATCTCAATTTTCGAAACTTCGATATTTTGGACATATTTTTTAATAATATTGCCTTTTTAAATTTAATAAAATATTTTACAAAATTTTATAAATTCAAAATATATATGTATATGTTTTCAATATTTTTCTCTTTATATTGATCCTAATTTTTTGAAATATATTTTTGATAATTTTTCTCTAGTTAAAATTCCCCCTACAGAGCTCTAAAAAATGTACCAAATCATCCCACATGGCCTATACCAACTGTAAACTATTTCCTTCGAGTTATATAACCACACACACGTCTAGTATTTTTATTAACCAGAAATTCCCAGCCTAAGCCTAAGCCTTATTCACATTAATTAAACAATAGAAATAATGGCTATCGCTTTACCATTTCCTACAGCGTGAAATAGGCTTAAAAGATCGTTAAATCAAATCGATATGGGAGCCGCATTATAGGGTAGCAGCCGGAGTTCATTTTTACGGCTGCACTCCACAAATTAAGCCCACTGTAACGCGAGGGGAGTTATTAGCTGCATTACCTCATCTCTCCGTGAATGCTCGGTTGTCGGTTGTTGTTTCGGCGTCAAAAGCATACAAAATTTATGGCCAAATCAACACCAGCGCAACACGAACGGCAAAAACATCCATTTGGATATTATTTAACTGCTGAAAGAGTGGCAGGGGAGCCACCACCACCACCCACTTCTCAGTTGACCCCGTTCCCTGGCTCATCTTGGGTCACAGACTGGGCTTATAATTTAATTAGCTTTGCCTTTGCCGGCTCTCTTATCTGCTCGTCCTGGCCACTTGCATAACCGCAACCCGAGGAAGGAATGAAAGTTCAAAAGTGGTCACAGCAGGTGGGCAGTGTGGGCGCTCAAGGGTTAATTGTCTGCCAGTTAAAGTCACGAAGTCAAAATCAGACTTATTCATTACCCATTTATATAGGTAGAGAAAGACTTTGCTATTTATTTCTGGGAAACAACCAGAAGCCTTTCTAACAGGAAATCCGCACGATCGGGGTCACCGTCGGGTTGACCCACTAAATTAATATGAATGACAACATTTCACGGCAACTATTTCGCACCCGGTCAACGTCAAAATGTTTATGCAAATATATATCTCCGAAATCTCTGAAATCTCCACTCGAAAATGCAAAATAAACAGAAAAAAGGGGGACTGCGAAGTCACTACGAACGTGTTTGTTTTGGGTCGTGATTGCCATCAGCTAGAGAGTCAAAAACGACGACAAAAGCCCAGTCAGGCGGCGACCTTGTCAAATTAGTGCCAAAAAAATGCCGGTGACAAAAGAGTTTGCCGCTTTTAAAGGGGGGCTCTCATAAATCAGTGCACCGTGAATAAAGTCTGGGAATTAACTAAGCGATCGTTGAACGCTATGACAAAAAGGTGGCCCAAAAAGTAGTTCAAGTCAAAAACCGGCGACAGCAAAAGTAAACTCACTTTTTAGCAGTTTCAATTTCAGCTTTTGTCGAAAATTTGTATATGATTTAACTTGAATATAGCTTGAAATCACATTAATTTCTATAAAGCGTATCAAGTTTATTCTAATTCTCACAAATCACCAGGCAGGTTCTATTATTATTATTATAATGCCATAAGACATAACATTTAGCTTTTGGGTCAATAAAATCAATGGAAACAATCTTGAAAATGGTCTTTAATAAAATCTATAAATATAAATTGAGTTTAGATATAGCTTCGATTCACAAACTGGTTAAGTCAGGCAGCTACTTAGAAGCTCTTAAATTAAGAGTGTGAAATTGGTATTCAAGCTGAATTAATTGGTAATGTGTTGCCTTTTGAATTTATTTATTAAATAAGCTAAACTCCGGCTTAAGAATGTTTAAAAGGGTTTTCGAACTATTTAGAACAGCTAACCATGTAAACTTTAATATTTAAGGGATAATTTGTAGTAATTAATATTTTTTAGGTCACTCAATCTCACATTATTTTTGGAATACTAAACATTCTATAAATTCATTTTACCTTTTCCCTTAAATTATCACCTTAACAATTCAATATTTTTTATGTATCTCTCCATTATCTACAACTTGTTCTTCCTGCCTTCAACAAATTGTTTACCCAATTCTCGGTTAATGCATTCTTCGACATGCCCCACAAGCTTCCCACAAAATACGGCTTGCCCAACTCCCCAGTTGGCCCAAAACTCTGTTGGCCAAGCGGCAGCTTTGGTATTTAATTTAACCAGTTTACGCGGGGCACATGCCAAATTTTGGTCACTTTAAAAAGCCATTAGACCCTTGTTGAGTGGCTGAGGGAATCAGCCAAGCAGAAACTGTACAAATTCGTCTTCATTGTTTGGTGAGGGGAGCTCCTCCTCGGTTTCCCAAGACGTGGAAAATGCTAATTCTAGACTCGGAGAGAGGGTCTTCGGGTAAGCAGATGTTTGGGTTCTTTTCCCAACTTATTTACCTGACAGTTTAGAACGTTCGTGTCACCTTTCACACTGAATTGAGGAGGGAATCAGAAGAAGTCCGGCTAAATGGACACGTGTCCGAGGCCCAGACTTAATTATGTCATTAACGCAACGCTGAGCTGATGTGGGGCAAAGAGTTGGCGACCATTAACTAGAGCAATACATAATTGCCAAGGCATTATCATCATCAGTGAAAGTTGGCAATCGGAGTTAATAGTTTTCGTCTTATTCTGTGAAAAGGTACGAAATTGTTGCATGTCCGAGGGGCATTAGGAACAGGAAATGAGCCTGGCTTGGGCTTTTCTTTACGAAAGTGTCGAGTAAAAGTAATACAATGGTCGGTCTAGAGTTCATTCGCCTTAGCAGCACATCATAACTATTTATAAACTATATATAGCATATATATATAATGTCCTAAACAAAAGTGCCTTCTCATGTTTCTCTAGCAAAAAGAATCCGGCATGAAATTTGCAAACAAAGGAGCTGACATTAGCTCTGGCTTTAGTTTCAACCTTACCCTAAGCCTGAGACTGAGTCGTTTCCGATTACGTCCATCATCATTCCGTTGGTGAGCTAAATATCCCATGAAATCGATGAAAAATTACCATTTAATTACCTGCAAAGAGAAGCGGATAAAGGTAGAAGAAAAACGATTAGTACACAAGTTTTTGCTTACATAAATCACTTGATTTATAATTGCTAAGGTTTAGTTGCTAAGTAAACACACAGCTTAAAATCGTGTTATTTATTTGAATTTTTGATAGCTCGCTGATTGGAGTGCTATAATAATTATTTAATCATTAACCCGAGTTTATTGTATTTAAGTGCCTATTAATTCTAATTTTAGTTGTATTTTCCGCTGCATTTCTGTGCATTTTCTATGCAAAAAGGATGCCAGGAGTCCCTAACCATTGTTTTTCCTTCTTTTTTTTTAACTGCTGACTGGAAATAACCGTCGCGGCACGTACAACAAACAGTCGCGAGGGGAGGGGCAAACTGCCGGCACCTTGGACCCCAAAGGGACTTGGTCTCCATCACCTCGGCCCCCCCCCCCCCCCCCCCCCCCCCCCCCCCTTCGGAACTTTAGAACTGTAGGAACCACGGGGAACCCCCTTCTCAGTGCTCAGAACCACTGACACCACAGGCACCACCCACAAATGCAGACGCGCTTTGTTGCTCCAGGGTCGCGTCGCTGGTTGCACTCTCCTCCGCTCCTCTGCAACTCCAACTGTGTGTTTGTGTGTGCCCCTTCACTCTGCCCCATCTGCATTCGGCTTTGTCTCGTTTACTTTTCATTCTGGCTTCTCCTGTTTGGTTTTTTTTTCTCTTCGTTTTTTTTTCCTGTTGGGCATGTTAATGACCCTAGAGGCTGCCCCGCAAGAGGAGGGAGGAGGGGGGAGAGGGGTAGCCCGAGTGGGCCCACACAGTGGCTCTCAAACTGTGGCTGGCTCCCTTCACTGATTTTGCACGGGAAAAAAATAAGGTAGCAGATAGATCAATAAAAGGAAAAAGGAAAGCTAAAGTAGAGTTTGAGATGAAAATGTCTAATTTTGATAAATTCTTTTCAAATTAAATACCTAAATTAAACAGGAGGGAAAACAGATAAAAAAGTTGATAAAAAAAGAGCAAATGTGGCTAGAAACATGTTGAGCAACATCGAAATAGAATTATATGTTGCTAGCAACATGTTGAGATACATTTTTTGTACCGTCAACATAAAGGTACATGTTCCAGAACTAAAAACATGTCTAATTTTGATTAATTTTGTTCAAAAAACTAACTTAAATTAAACAGGAGAGAAAAAAGATGAAAGAGTACATAGAAAAAGGCAAATATGACTAGAAACATGTTGAGCAACATTCAAATAGATATATATGTTGCTAGCAGCATGTAGAGATACATTTTTCTTGTTGCCGAACTAAAAACATGTTGAACAACACTAAAATTAAATCATTAAAAGAGAGATATATGTTGCCAGCAACATGTAGATATACATCCTTTTTGTTGCCGAACTAATAACATGTTGAGCAACTCCCATATAGAGACAAATGTTGCTAGAAACATGTTGGGATACACCAAGAGATGTTTCCAACATCAAAATGGATGCTGCACAAGCTCCAAGTCTTATAACTGCCATGTTTATCATCCGATTTAACTCAAAAAAATACTAAAAAAAATCCTATAGTTTTCTTCTCTTGTATTATATGTATTTCTCTCAGTGCACAGCTAGAACGCCTCGTTGAGTGCCGCTGCTGCTGCGTTCGCTACGCGTCGCTTTCAATTTAGGCGTCTGCGCATAAAATTGCATCGTTTGCACTGCGCTCTGTTTTATTTTTCGCCTTATTTTATACATTTTACTTGGGCTTTGCCAGGGGGCAAAATGCGGCATGCACAGCATCACAGAATCACAGCATCATGCAGCATCCACCTAACTTGCTGCGCTAATTTATATAAATATAAATATGGTTTAGCTCTGCTCGGAGAGACTCTGGGATCCTTTTAAGCAGCAAATTCTTTTTGATCTTGGCGTTTATATATTTCTTTTTATGAAGTGCCGAACTTGAAATAAAATCAGAGGACAGCTGACTATAGTTTTTCATAAGCAATCAAGAGCGCACAATCTTTCACTTTATGTCAGAGCCGAAATCGTACTACACAGTTTTTTGATATATATATACTTCTTCTTTTTTTCAGTCATAAACAACTTTTGCAATTGTCAGACTCCATGTCGACACTTCAGCGACACTTGAGTGTGCTGAGGCCACAATGCAATGCACTTCGTGGGCGAAACACCAATCCCAAGCCGGAGTCCCAGCCGCAGCTCCCAGTCCCAATTCCGAATCCCCGCCAGCACATTCGAGGCGAAAAGTTGAGTGAGTTGTAAATGAAGCCCACACATGACTTAACTCGAGCGAGTTGCCCCCTCTTATATATTTTTTTTCTGGCTTTTGCATTGCTCAATTGGAGTCAATGTCTCGGAGGAGATTCATGCAGAGATTTTCTGTATCTGCAACTGCAACTGCATCAGCATCTGTAAGTGTACATGTAAATGTATCTGAAGGTCCATGGAACGAGTATCTGCATCCCGCCACAGGCGTTCCGGCGAACTGAAACGCTTTCAACAAGCGTGCGCGGCGTGTTAATTGCAAAATGTTACGGTTTTATATTTTTTTCTTTTATTGTATTACTAATTGGGTGCACAAAAACAAATTTATTGAGCTTAGAGAGTTGAAGTTTATTTAAGTAAGTACGGAAATGGATAGAAAAGAACTTAAAAATCAAGAAATTAAATCGTTTTAGGTACAAAGCACACCTTATCCTTAAAGTTACCCTTTCTTAACTCGAAACTCAATAACTTTAACACTTTTAATGCCTTAAGATTCTCTCAAATCATTCCTAACCCTCTCAATGATTAATTGTTTAAAAATATTCATTAACTTATCGACGTCTCAAGTCATATATTTCACCTACATTTAATTTGGAAAATCTTTTTTTCTGAGGCAGTTGGAACACTTTCCCAAGAATCTGGTGAGAAAACGATGCAATAATGAATCGTTTAGTTAGCCTCGCTTGCAGTTGCAAAGGTTAAGGGCCTCGGATGTGTCGGATGTGAGAGCTGCTGCCCCGCCCCAAATATCATTTATTATTTTTCACATTTTTCTCCCTGGATTTTTTCCCATTTCACGCCCATCACCGGCAGTGAAGAACCTCTGTGAGATAGCCGCCAAGTAAGCCAACCCACCAACCAGGCACATTCCCTACCTGGTCATGTGTATAATTATTTTCAACTGGGCTCTGGTTATGGCTCTGAAGGCAACTTTTCAAACTTGAAGCTAAAAACTTTTCCAGCTGCTGCCCGCTCTCACATATGAGCCTGTCATTTTAACTGAAAGACACGGACAGCAGGCGAATAATATTTCGCCTAATTAACATAATTACCCGCAAACTCTGGCAATTTTCAATTAATTTGCCAACTTGCACATTTCTGTAACTGAAAACTGGAACTGAAATAATTTAGTATGTAATAAATAATGCAGCCAGCAGGGCATGCAATTAGGATAGCATAAACTATTTATTTATAGTTTAAATCCTTAACAAAACCGAAAAAGACCGCCACTTCAAAGGGGTTTTTTTTTCCTTTTCTCCTTCCCCCTTTTCAGGGCCGCCGCCAATCAGTGACTTGTTTGTTGGCTTATGAAAAGCGCAGTTTGAAAATAAATCAAAACACAAAGGAAAACGCACACGACAGTAAGAAATAAATGTAAATTCCAATTCGAAATGAAATGAAATGTAAATGCTGAGCCATCAAAGGCAGTAACAAAAGGCATCGAGAGAGCTTGGCGAATCTGAGATGCCCTAAAGACCGAAATGAAGACGAAACCAAGTTTGTTTTTGGTTGTCATTTCGCTCGTTTAAACTTATAATCCCCCTTCGGGGTAGTGTAGCCACTGAAATTTGAATGCAAAAGCAGGAAAAACTTGGCCAAGCCAACGAAATATGCACAATATGCAAATAAGCCAAGCAACAAATAAACAAAAAATGCACAAATATAAAACAGAATACGAGAGTGACAGGTGGTAAAGAGAAGTAGAAAAAGTAAAGCTCGAGGAAGATGGTTTAAAAATAAATAAAATAAAATCAAAGTGAAAAGAAAAGACAGGCAGGTATTAGGGAAAATTCATCAAAATTTTAGTTGAGCTGCGTGAGAAATGTGTGGAAATAAATCCAATAAAATGGTTGGAAAAATATGAAATATTAGGAAATATCAGGTAAATGTAAAAAAGAATTTACAATAGAAAACATGTGTATTTACATACAAAATATTTATATAAAAACATGTGTGGAAATAGAAAATTGTTTGCCAAGTAAAATTTCAATTTCAGTTTTTTTCATTATTTCAAGCTACCAAAAATCTGGCAATAAAAATGGCTTTTCTGTCAAGTTACTTGCATTGATTTATCACCATTAATTTGGTTCAAGTTTAACCTCTAGCAGCAAACCGAAAATTCCCACATAAATTATTAAAGCCAAAAATTGCCAAACATTTATCTTGATTGAACCCAATCGCATTCCAAAATTTCCACTGATTGACATTGATTCAATTAATTTCGTTTGGCAAACTTTGTGTGGCCCTTTTTTGCCGGATTTCCAGATTTCAATATAAAATTTGAGTGCATTATCAACGACCTTCTTGCGGTTCATTCAACTTTCTTTCTGTGAATTGAATTGAATTTGCCGCCCAAGAAAATTGTTATTGAGTGCTAACGGACACGTAATGTTGGCGCTAAGCGAAAAGCGGTTACAGAGACAGAGAGAAAGGCTTAGCGCGGGGTGTACAGGGGAGACGACGGCCAAGAATGTTGGCCCAAAGTTGGAGACTCGGAAATTTGTTGGCCGAAAACCGGTTACCGACCTTTAGGAAAGTTGATCTCAGCAGCCACAGCAGCAGCTTGTTTCGTGGCTAACACATTTTTCGTGTTAATTGTTTTGATTAAAAGTTTGATATTTTCCAATCGAAACTTGCCCTGACACTCCTTGAAAAACATTGTTTTTTGCTTCATGTCATTCATCATTCCATCAACTGTCGTTCCCTGTCCCCATCGTTTGTCAATCAATGTTTACCAAAAATTGTTATTATTATTTCATAATTATGTTTATGAAAAATTAATTGTTGGACATTATTTTGATTTGGCAACTCACCAGTCAAAAACCTCAAAAAAAAACGAGCTGCGTGTGGACGCCTACAAAATGGCCAGAAATCGATAAATGGCCAAAAAGTTGGATGGCCAGCAACGGAGCTTAGATGGCCATGTGGGTCCAATCTGACCAAAAATATATACACAGACTGGTGTAAATTTAAGCTTCAATGCTGCTGTTTATAACATTTAAACATCAACAATATTTTCCAGGCTCTAAAGTCTCTTTCTTGAATGATTTGAAGCTTGTTTTGACCACTTTGTTTATCCCAAAGCTCAGTTTACATTTCAGTTTCGTTTGAAAATGATTTATTTGTAAGCTAGTTTTCGTTTGAAAATGAAGAGAAACCCGAGGCCCTTTGAGGCCATAATTATTATGAATGATTTTTAATTCTGTTTCGGTTTTGTTGGAAATTTACATACACACACACCTGTACCTAAACCTACCTGTCGTACCTTTTATTACAGAAAACCGCTTGGCAAATATTTGAGCTACGTTTCTGGTATTGTTTGCTCACCTCTCCCCCCTCCTCGCTGGCACTCTCCTTATCCTATTCACTCATTTTGGCGCTTTTGTTTGATGTGCCACTCGTCGCCGTCCAAAGGTTCTCGTTTTGTCTTCCTTCCTTATTGCGTCGATTATAAAAAACAAAAAAAAAATTGTGGCCCGACTCTTTTGCGTTCCTTTTTTGTGTGTGTTTGATTTAAATTGTTGTGTTGGGAATGCCTGAAAATTTTTATTTTTGGTTAAGGCCCATAATTGCGATAAACTGGCGGTCGATAAAGAAGCCAAATTGGGTTCATAAATGGGCTCGTAAAACGTGTAACTGAATTGCTTATTGGAATTTTTATTGATTTTGATTAAAGTTTACAGCTAAAGGAAGAATTTTGTAAATTAGTGGTAGCCACATGTATGAATAAGGTAAATGTTAATAACAATAATAACTTTTTAAGGTAGGAACTTAAAAATTTTATTTAAAAATCTTCAATGAAATAAATCCTAAGTAAACATCTTGTAACTCTTTTTTAAACATATTTTAATAAGGTTAATTGTTGTATTATTTTTACCATTAATTTGTTTGTATATTTTCTATATTCCCATACTTATCTTACCATATAAAATCAGACATTGTCGCCTTTAGCTTTACCTATAAATATAATCCCAAAAATTATGTGGAGATCCCTACTTCTCCACACAATTTCAAGGATACCAAAAATATTTAAAAATATTTATTTAAAAACTTCAATGATTTAAATCTAATATCTTAAATTTTTGTATAGATTTTTTACTCAATTTCTCACTTTTTCTTTTTTACAAATAATTTTTAATTATTCCAATTATATATTTATTATTATTGTACATAAAATTTACCCTCAACACCTTGTCTTTTATTATTTCTCAATAAATACTCTTAAATTTTATTTGTACATCTTTTTTTTGAGATCTATAAAGATAAGATTCTCTTTCAGAACATATTCTATACCAACAGGATGTTGTTCACACACCAGAACCACGCCTTGTTCTCATAAAAGAAATCTTTTGCCGTCACATAATCAACTTTTTTCCCGGCACACAAAATAAAAACAGGAAAAAAATAGGAAAAAAGAAATGACAGAACAACAAAAACACACAACAGACACACACACACACAGCTACACCCACTTGGCTGCAAGCGAATGGGCCAAATGTGTTTATGTATCTTGTATCTTAATGTGTACATCTTGTTGTTGGCCATATACGTTGCCAAGGCTATGAGCAGCATACACACACACGGACACACGGGGGAGAGCCATCAACGTGATTTGCATTTAAATGCGAAAATATGTACCTCTGTATGGGTATAGATGAGCCTGAACATGAGGATTCGTTTTCATATTTTATGGAAATCGATTACAACTCCAAATTGTCAAGTCCAGAATGGGCAAATTGTTAAATGAGCTGCCAAAACGACGACTGCAATCTGACAGGCAATGCAGAGAAAAGGAAATATATATGGGATTGAAAAAGATAATGTTGTGATTTCAGGTTAACAGGTTGGCATCTAATAAGATTGTAATTATTCTTCTTTTTAGACGGTTTTAGGGAGGAAGAAAGTAGTATTTAAGTTACTTTCTAGGTGGATTTTAATGTTTATACTAAAAACTATAATCCAGAATTCAGACTTGAGAATTTTTGGACTAAAGAAGGAAAGTTTTTAACCATTCATTTGTATATTTTCCATATTCCCATGGTAATCTTACCATATAAAATCAGACACTGTCCTTTTTGTCTTGAACTATAAATATATTCCCAAAAAATCCTTCTCTATTCACATTATTTCAAGTATAATAAAATATTTTTCTATGTGCACTTCAAAAATCTAATAAAATTCGCGCATAAATCCCTCTAAAAATCAAATATGTGCCTGGCCACGCCCCCCGGGCCGCCGGACCGCCCCCTCATTACAGTTTATTAGCCATGCAGCTGAGGCAAATTACGCAATTTGTTGTTTAATTTTGTGAAAATTGTAAATGCCTGTGCCTAGCGGGCCTTTTGCGTTTAATTAAGTCAGTCATTCCCCGTAGTTCTTGTGTCTCTCCCACCCCCCTTGATACCCCCCCTGATACCCCAGTAATTAGCCCGAGTTACTCTGATTGATTACAGTTACCTAACTGTTGCTCAGCAGTTGCCCAACAACTGCCTTGGCTCTTGGTTGTTTTTCCTTTTTTTTTTGATTTTTCCCCCAACTAAGCCCCGCCCTTGTGTAGGCCCAACCAAGCTTTTCTCTTCTCTCTCCCGTTAAAATTCTATTAACTTGTATTTTTTTTTTGTATGATTACTCTTTTGCCAATGGCATCAAACGGGTTTCCAATCACCGCGCGCGAGAAGCCCAAGAAAAATAAAATCTTGAAAATAAAGAACACGGAAGCCCTGTCCGAGGTTTTATAAAAATTTCTCCAAGTGGTTTTGCTTTTCCCAGTCAACTCCGCCATTATCTTTGCATCTATCAGCCGGTTGGGGAGGCTCTTGATCGATCCATTGATTGAGTGATGGTTGGCTTGAGACTGTTTGTGCGGAAATGGGGCTTGAGCCCTGCATAAATAAGTCGAGGCAACAAGGACATAATGGATTTTTCTTTTAAAAAATATAAGAAAAACGGTGGAATAGTTAAAGGTAACTTTAAGTAACTTGTGTACCTATATTTCTTCTTTTTATTAGTTAATTTTGTACTAACTTCTTCTTAGAACTTTAAAACTTTACTTCAAGTTTTCTGAAATTATTCTTTTTTTCCCCTTTTTTTGAAACCACCTCAATATTGCAGCCTAGTGTTAATGGGCTTACTTTTTCCGCACTCATTTCCTAAGAGCTTCTTGTGCCAAATATTTTTGACAAATGCCGCTCAGCTTATAAAATATTTAAGCCAATTTTTCCACTTCTCCCAGCTCTATTGTGTCATTCTTTGAGCAAAATTTCCACGCTCCTGGCTTCATTAAAAATTAATTATGAATTTTCTGTGTGTCTGTGTTCTGGCAGCAAACAAAAAAAAAATCAAAAAAAATTAAAAGAAATTGAAGACCGGTCAACACAGACACACCCAAAAAACAAATTCCTCACTTTCATTTTGTCTCATTGATTTCTATTTGATTTCCATTTCATTTAATTTCTTTTGGCTTTTTACGTTTTGGCCATTAAAGTGCTTTTCGGTTCGTTTTTCAGCATTTAAGTAAACTTTTTTGATTTCTGCAGCGACACTTTCTAAACAAAAAAAACAAAAAAGGTTTCCGCGCTGGAAAAGTCACGGCCAGGCCTTACATAACGCACATAATGGATGAGTATTACTTACTTTTCTGCATTTGAATATTTTTTTTTATGTTGTTTTTCTTTTGCACATTTCTTGGCCATTCAGCTGCTTTGTTTTTACGGCTTTTTTCTCTCTCTCTCAGTGCTCTTGGCCAGCAGCAATTAGCGTAATTTAGTTGCAACCAAGAAGCGGAAATAAAACTATAAAGATTTTTGTTCTGTTTTTTGTTTCAGAGAAAGGCGAGAAGGAAGGGCAGTTCCGATTGAAGAAATTTGTTATTGTTGTGCGGTTTTTAATTCGCTGAATTTTTTCCCCCCTCTTTTCTTCTTTCTTTTGCCGGATTTATTCATGGGGAAATTTTATTGTGAATTTAATTCATAATTTACTGTCTCTTGAGTCTGTCTCAAGTTCTTTCTGCTGGAAATTTCATTTTAATTTGATTGCAGAAATTATTACAAATTAACTGGATTTTGCTTAGAGCCAAACTTTAATTGAATTCACAGCCGAGAAAGTTCTAGCGGCAACTTTCTTCATAAGTCAACTTTCTTTGCCGTTAATCCCCGTGCTCATAATGCCTCCACTTCCTCACCCCCCTTTCCGTGCATCCATCCACCTCTTTATTTGTTCAACTTTGGCACGTTCTTGGCTTCCACTCTTCCTATTTGTTGGCCAAACTTATTTATTGCGCTGCCAACACCCCTGCACCCCCGCATTAAGCCCTGAATGTCATGCAGGGCTCAGCTGAGAGACAAAAGAAAATTCGGCAAGGAAAATGCCAACGTCTTCCAATGAAAATGTTGATTTACCACAATTGCAAGCAGGCAGGCGATTTGGCTTTCTTCCCTTTAATGGGACAGCCATAAACTTTTGCTTATTTCGGTGCCATTTCAGTTATGGTAATAATGCCGATTTGATTTGACTGTAATTACGTTAATAATATCGAAAATCTGTGAGCAGGCAATCAAATAAATTTCTAAATAATTAGTTGGCTTTTGTGACTTTGGGTAAAAAGAATAGTTTTCTTTAAACGAAATTGTGGAAAACCGTACACATCTCTATTTTAGTTTGCTTTAATATCCAATTTCATTTTGTTTTCCACCTAATAAAACCCTTATTTACCTTCAATTCCATATTAATTATTCCTTTTCCATATTGTAACCTTTTCTCGAGTTTAAAATCTATTAAAAATTACATCAAAGGCAGAGAAGAAATGGTTTCAGCACAAAATCAAGAACAAAATTTATGCAGGAGCAGCAGAAATTAGCATAAAATTCTTCGGCAGAAGCCTTTGATAAACACAAGTCTGTTTGCTTGTATCCCTTTCCGTTTTCCCCCATTTTCTTGGCCATGAACCGTATCCAGCTATCGACTTGAACCCCATTTTCTAACCTTGACTCAAAAGCCGCGAGTTTCCTCTGCGCGTGGCAAAACTTGCACTGATTTATCAGTTGCAAAACTCCCTCTCAAATAAAACAAACAACAATTATACAATTTGCAAATGAAATAACAAGTTTGCAGTAATTATATTATATAGCAATGATATGTAGTTCCTTGGCAGCTTATCGGGTAACACCCACAGAATTGAAATTCCCACTGAACTCGGCAGAAATCGTACTCAAAGAGTGAGTAATCATCACAATTCTGAGTGTTATTCTTTAAGCACTCAAAAGATAATAAATCCAGCTTGGTTCTGTAAAGCTTTATCTCTTTTTCTCTCTCTTTTTAAATTATGTATATAATAGTGATTGGCAAATATATATCATTCCGATTTTTAAAAGCTAAATGAGCAAGTTGTGAAATTTATGACTTATTTAATGAGCCATTCCGGATTCAATTTATTGACTCATTAATCTAATAAAAAAAAGAGAAAATATTGGTTTTGATTTTTTGATTTTTCTTTGTGTATCTATATCACTTTTATAACCTCTTTAAAATATTGGTTTTGATTTTTATTTGTGTATCTATTACACTTTAATAACCCCTTGAAAATCGGTTATTTATTTTGTAAACTTTGTCGGCTTTTTAACCAAAAGATAACCTATAAATGGAGCTCGCTTTTTTATGATTTTCCATGTTGACTTGTAGATAATTCTCGAGAATACAAATAAAAGTAGTTCCATATCAATAACGTAAGGTTTTTCAAAGAGAATAATTCATTGAAAAATGTTTCTATTTCGGTGCATATTTTCCCACAGGCCCCAAAATTGCAAGCACATATCTCCTGAATTATTCACGAGGCGCACTTTCCACTTGAAATATGCTTTGATGATATATACACCTGATTCACGCCCATCGGTAATGCAAACTAAAAAAAAAAAAAAAAAATGAAAAGGTTTTTTTTGCATTTTGAGGACACATTGTGTGTGCAACGTATCCTATCTATAAAATGTGGACCACACTTAGTGCTAGTACGTGTAGTTTTATCCTTGTGCCAGATTGATTTTCCTAGCTGACTTTTCCCCACATGTTGTTGTTTTTGTTGTTGTTCTTGTTATTGCTCATTGTGGTGGCAGATTCTGTTTTTTATTTTTATTTTTTCCATACTCCCCATTGGTTTTATTGATTTTTTGCTTTTCCCTCTCGACTTCTTCTGCTGTATTCTCCCCTCTTTTTTCCCGTGCGGTAAAAAGCAAAAAGGAAAATCGTTTTTCTGTTCGATTTTGTTGTTTTTTTTTGTTGTTTTGCTTTTTTAATTGCATTATGCAGTGAAATCACAAAGTGACAAAAGGAGGCGGGGGGCGAAACGGAGGCCACAAAGTTAATTTCATTTGTGAGTGCGGACAGGATGAGTCCCAGGGCTCAGGGCTTTAACGGATCCGGGACTGGAGATTCCATTGCTCGAGCCAACTTTGCTTTTAACTGAAGAAGAGGTGGAAAATGTAATGGGTTTTTCCAAAACATTTTCCGTTCATGGCTTTGTTTGAATTTGGTTCAAGGATTTTTGAACATCTCTTTTAGGGGAATTTTTGTGAAAATTACTGAGAGGCAAGTAAAGGGGATTTTGGAAAATTTGTGGTAAGGAATTTCTCCTCTTTTAAAGGGTTTAAAATTACACCTATACCATAAAATATCATATAGAATACTCCACATTAAGAGGATAATAATAAAACAAAAAAAACAACTCGTTTCTTTTATCACTTTTCTGCAGATTTTCTTCGATTTTCTTCACCCTTTCCATTACCTTTTATCTGTTTGGCCATAAATCTACGTGGGTATCATTAATTTGGTCCCGCTTAAGGGCTTTTTCCCAGGGACTTCATTCCTGTGTGCCACAATCCGTTGCACGTGTCTCCTCCCACCACCCACCTAGCCCTTATTCCCTCTATCACCTTCCCTTATCAGTGCAGTGACAGACAAAGGCGGGTCCAGCGCGCCCGGAAAAATGTCGAGAAAATGCCAACTATTAAGTTTTACCAGCTTAGCGCAGGAAAACAGAGGAGACAAAAATATTTTCATTTCGCAATTCGAGGAGGACTTTTCCGTAGCACCGAGAGTGGCCGCATAAAAATGCTAATCATTTGCTCATTAAATCCGCATCATCCGCTGCCGGCGTCGCTGCTAGTGTTAATGACAGGACACCAGCCAGGCGGGAAAACTCCGAGCAGACAAGAAAAACTGCCAAGGGGAGCACTAAAGAGATAGATATAGAGACAGAGAGAGAGAAAGATGGGCCCGGGCAGAGCAGCACAGCTGTTTTGGGAGCCTCAAAAAGTTCAACGAGAATTTGGCACAAGCCAAATAAATAAAAAACAAAAGCAGCCAGAAGGCAAAAGAAGATGAAGGAAAAAAAGGAGATAAAACAAGAGGAGCTAAAACAAGAGGAGTTAAAAAAAGAGGAGAAAAAAAGAGGAGCTAAAATAAGAGAAGTTAAAACAGGAGGAGTTAGAAAAAAGAAAGAGGAGAAAATAAAGTACGGAAGCGCAGAACAGAAGCGAGAAAAATTGAACGAAGGGCAAGTAAGGGGCATAACGATAACAGTGGAAACAAACAGTTTATGTACACATAACCTATAACCCCGTAAATCCTTTTGTAACCAGCTGCCAATTCCCCAATTGTTTATTAATTACATTTGATTGCATTTTGAGCGCTAAATAAATAAACAAAATACTCGACACCCCCGATTCAAGGCTTAAACAGCTTGAAAAATATTATATTTTCCGCTAAACAGCTGACACCGAGCTCTGTGTGGGATGCGTCAGCCCCACTGTACTGCCCTTGGCTGATAAAATACACCCCATAGTAGCCGTGTCCGTATCCGTGGCCATATCCCTGCGCAGACACGCATCCTTAACAGCCTGTGAAATATTAGGCCTGGGCCTGGGAACTCAGATCTGGGGACTGGATAGGCCACCAAAACCGGGGGGGTGCCTCGTATCGGGGAGACAAAACAGACTTCAGGGGATACATAAAGCAGAAGGGGGCAGCGTGTGGAGGTTCCGGGTGGAAGGGGAGTTGAAGGAAATGAGGAAAAATGAGGAAAAATGGCCTGACTGGAGTGATGCCAAATCATCTGTTTTAAATCGATTTTCTGTGTTTTTGTTGTTGTCTGCTTTTGCTAGGCTCATACTTTTTTTCCTTTGCCTCTTTTATGAGTTTGCCTTTTTTTTGTTGCCTTACACAGGGAAAAACTTAGAGAATACACTTTAAATAAATAACTTAATACTCTGAGTTCAATCTTTATTTCGAAAGCCAATTAAAAAAAATTACAATAACCTTTTAGAACGTAATAAAAACTTTTACACTAAACTATGTTAATAATAAATTTCTTTCTGTGCATTTCCATGTTTGACTTTATCCCGGCAACTGTAAATGTATCTCAAAACCCTTGGGAATGCAAAAGAATGAGAAATTCTCATCCCGTCATTGCCTCTAATTCAGGTCTTAAGTTTTCCTTCTGCTAAATAAAATCTGAAAAAAATACTAGTACGCCCACAGCAAGCGAACTGAACTCCCCCCGCCTTCAACTATCTGACTTTGCGTATCTGTATCTCAACCGCCGCGCAACTTAATTGACCCCAAAAATAGCTAGCGAAATTGCTTTAAATTTGTTAAACTTCAACGGCAGCGAACCAATCTGAGATCTACGCCTACGGGGCCTCGCAGTAAGATTGCCGGAAAGAGAGGGAGCTAGCAGCATTTTTGCTCATTAAATAAATCAAAAAATTGTTCGGACCATAGAAGTCGAATTTCTCGACTTGGAGCGTTTCGAATGAATCGAATACTCGTCGTAATTTATGCAAATTGGTCGAAATGTTGGCCAAAAACTTGAGCAAAAATGTCACTTTTTGTGGGCCAAGATGTAAACAGATTTTTTTTTTTGGGGAAAAAGAAAGAAACACTATAAATTGTTTTAAATGGATATGACCAAAAACGTAGAGAGTTGTGGAATTGAGTAAGATCACGCACTTAAAAACTGTGGAAGCTGAAGGTATTCAAGAAATGGTAAATATTTGAATATTTTGATATTTTGACCTCATTCTTGAGTTGTAAAAAATAAAGACATTTTATGGGGTGTGGAATATAGTTTTAAATGAGAAATGCAGAAATTAAAACTAGATGAAACCTGTTCAAAAAACGATCACAAAATATGTTTACCTTTTGTTGTGGAATGCAAACTGGTTAAAAGACCTTTGATATATGACCTCTTGATAGCCGCAATATTCCCTTTTTGTTGAATGCACTCATCAGATATACAGGCTTCGCTTTTGATATCAGATCTTTGAAACAATTAAGTCGCATCCCCATTATTAAGCAACTGCAACACCAAAAAGGCAAACCGCTGCTGACCCAGCAGATCTCGCAACTGGGATTGTTCTCTGCTCGCAGCTCTACGTGATATGATCTCCCCTCACAGCCTCCCGACCCCCTCCTAAATCTCCAAAATGAACATACAAAAAAACAAACTGTGTTACGTGCCACGAGCGAATAACTATCAGATAAAACATGATCATAACAGCACATATAAAATTTTAACTATTTTCGTGGCGGACCAGTCTCTGAAATTTTATTGTTACGCTTGTGTAACAAAAACACCGAAAAAAAAACAACAAAAAACAATAAGCCACAACAAGAACCAGTCACGTTATGAGCAAGTTGAACAAAAACAACCAAGATAACTGCAATTGGTAGGGAAAAATGTAAACTCTGGAAAGGTGTACGTACCGGAGCAAAATAAGGAGAGTGTGTGTAGTTTCCCAATCACTCGCAAAAAGAAAACGAAATTTATGAATGCCTCTTTATAACCAGAGAACCAACCACTCAAGTGAAGGTCAATATAATATGATGGGGGTTTATAAAAAGGTGCGATAATAAAATAAAAAAAACAGTACTGGAAGCAGACGTGATGCCATAGCAAATTCATACCGAATGACTGTGCTTTGTAGAGTCAAAATTCCCGAATTCGTATTTCCAGCTGGCCGATAAAAATGCGGTTAACAAACTCTTTTCAGTTAGTGAACCCTTTTTGAAAAAGTTGGGTAATTTTAACTGGTTCATGGCGGTATAAGAAATATAAATTGTCATCTTCTGTAACTAAGATTACAGTGACAAGGGAAATTTGTAAAGAAAAGCTCTTGTAATGAAGGGTTAGAGAGAAAAATATAACCGTTTTGTATTTTTTTTTTCTATATCATTTCTTAACAGAAAAATTGTGGTAACGAAAATCAACTAAACTGGACTTATTGGAACTTTTCGGAAAAACTCCCATTTCACTAT